>JADLZN010003206.1:0-37767 GCA_018155175.1 Sinocyclocheilus anophthalmus
TGAATTTGCCACAGGTTAACTCCAGTCGGAGTATAGAAACATCTCAAAAGAGTACAGTGAAAAGAGCTCCTGATTAAT
This sequence comes from Sinocyclocheilus anophthalmus, assembly GCA_018155175.1. Taxonomy (NCBI): domain Eukaryota; kingdom Metazoa; phylum Chordata; class Actinopteri; order Cypriniformes; family Cyprinidae; genus Sinocyclocheilus; species Sinocyclocheilus anophthalmus. The sequence continues at coordinate 79 of JADLZN010003206.1, forward strand.
TTTAAGTGTCCAAGCAAAGGTATGGTGATAAGGTTGGATAATAGGTTTTTGCTTGTCATTGGGTGAGTGGGGTGTAGATTTATGTGGGAAAAAAGTCATAACAATATAAACATATATTATGTTTAATATAAATTATGTTATAAAGTCATATTAACATAATACAGCAACATAACAAAATGTGAAAAAAAATGAAGGGGTATGAAGACTTTCTATAGGCACTCTAAGCCTGTTGGTGAAAACAGAATGAATGACACTTTTTCCAAAATGAAAGCAATCACGGCACAATCCTAGACTAAAATATCTATTAAAAAACTAAAAAAGGTCTGCACTTTCATCAAATATATAAAATGTTATTAGGTGAGTTTCTGTATCAAATTTTCTTAACTTCAACAATCCATCTCTCTTTGCCCATATTTGATGATTATTATACATGTGAATCTGTAATTCAGACTAATTAGAATTCAGTGTGGGCGGATCTAGAAAGTATCAAAGTCCAGACAAGAATACAGCAATCAACAAAAGCACAAACATGCATACATTAAAACCATGCTAATAATTAAACTACCCAAGTGTGAGTGTGAAAATGTAACTGCAAAATAAAAGAGCGCAGACAGATGCAGTGCAGTGCAGGCACAATCGGGTTTCACATTACCATGACAACTGTAGGCTCTGTTGAACTACCACTACACATCTAGTATAAGCAAATGCAGAAAACACCATGCAGTGGGGCCATGGAAAATTGCTACACCTGCACCGACTGTCCCCAGCACCGATCATTCATATCTGAAACACCTCAAAGCAGTGTGCTGAATACCTTACTTGTTTGAACAGAAACCACTGTCTTATGGACACAATTTATCGGTTAACTTTGCAGTGATGACAATTAGTTGGCAGTTGTAACCAGAGCATGTGAGCGAAGCGGAACGTTTTCCGCTCTATGGACGTGCGCTCCACTCAGTCGCTCTAAATACATTTTTTTTTTTATATATTTTAATAGGCCTAAGTGGTGTAGGCTAATATCTTCTGTACTCTGTAGTTCTGTATTTAGGCCTATATACAGCTGTGTGTTAGCTTAGGTCTACAGTTTAACTGAGATTATTTAATAACTACGGAGCTCCGAATATAATTCAAATTAACAATTCGTTTCTACGACGTCAGCAGGTTTTATTATTTTTTAAATGTATTATTATTTATTAAGTTTAAGCAATAATGATTTTAATAAGTAATTATGAAATATAATCATTTGTTCCACGATTTAGGCCTAATATAGGGAATGAACGAATTAACGAACAAATGAATTTGTGGCAGCTAAGCCTAAACAAGAGAATGAATACTTAATTCGTGGCCATAATTTAGACTAAACGAAAAAATTAATTCTTAATTCGTGGCCATAATGTAGTCCTAGCATAAAAGAGAACTAGCCTATTCTAAATTCGTGGCTGTGATTTTGTCTGCATGTCATGATCGGGGCTCCGTACATCCGAATGTAACCTTAGCCTACCTGTTTATTCATTATTATGGTATGTAACTAGCTCACCTTTTGCTGCACCATGTTTGCATACATCTTCGTGCTTTCTGTAATCAATATGAATCTGTACTAACTTTAACAGTCTCCCCGCACTCCCTCTCAGTTTCTTCTCCCTGCTCATTCTTAACTTAGATTTTTTACTGTACAGTTATGTATAAGGCTTGCAACTTCGTTGAAACAATATCTGAACTCCATAACTGCTCTACTATTCTCGATCTCTACAGATTCTCGATCTCGAACAAGCAAATCACCAAACGGCATTCTGGGTTGAGCGAGCGGCACTGAGCGTATTGAGCGAGCGGAGCGGAATCGGAATCTTCAGAAAGGCGCTCTGCGCTCTTAAGGAAATATTAAAACTCCGCTCCCTGCTCCGCTCACATGCTACCGTTATTCCTCTGGTTGTGGCTTCAACAATAAGAGAACTATGAGAGCTACAGTTTTGGAAGCTACTTCCACATTTACATTTATTCATTTAATAGATGCCTTTATCCAAACAAGAAAAACACAAGCAGAAGTGAAACTATTGTGTGCCAAGACACAAACTACTGAATATTTTTCAAAAGCTACACAAGTTACAAAAAAAAAATGTAATTGGGTGTAATATAATTATATGGCAATTATGTAATTAACTGAAAAAAGGAATGGGCAGCTTGACATGCACAAAAAAAAAGAAGAGATATTTCCAATAATATTAATGCTAAGTGTTTAGCTTGTACGCTAATAAATATATAAACTCACCATAATTTATATAAACATAGAAAAAGCAATAACAACTTTACAATACCATTTAAAATTTTCAGAGGATCAGTCAGATTCACAATGTTTTTTTTTTAAAGAAGGCCTCGTTGCCTCAGGCAAGGCGGCATTTATTAACAAAAATATATTGTGAAATATTATTCAATTTAAAATAACTATTTTCTATTTAATATATTTTAAAATGAAATGTATTTCTGTGATGGCAAAAGCTAAATTTTCAGCAGCCTTTACTCCAGTCTTCAGTGTCACATGATCGTTCAGAAATCTTTCTAATATGCTGATTTATGCTCAAGAACCATTTATTCTTATCATCAATGTTTTTTTTGACAGTTGTGCCGTTTAATATTTTGGAGGAAACCATGATACATTTTTTTCAGGATACTTTGATTAATAGAAAGTCAGAAGAACAGCATTTATCTGAAATAAATCTTTTGTAACAGTAAATGTTTTTACTGTCACTTTTGATACATTTAATGCATTCTTGCTAAATAAATGTATTCATTTTTTCACGCCACAAATCTGAAAGACCCAAAACTTTTGAATGGTGGTGTATTAAATTATTTTTTTTAAATCACTATAAAACAATGTATGATCAAACCATCTGAATCAATAAAATGAATACCCAATATTATGTTACGAGTATCTGATTTTTGCCTCTGCACACATGAGGCTACATGTGTAAATATAATGTGACATAAACAACAGTGATGTAATGTTTAGTCATGCCGCCATTACTTGGAGAAAATAGCTTGTCACTGGAAGAGATACACTATTTTGAAAACAGCTGAGCTACTGTCACGCCACTAAGAATGCAGTCCAGTTAGTACCATCACAACTTGTAGTTAGTTACTCCAAAACACTGGATGATTATGTAAACATTTCCTCCAATAAAAAAGCTTGTTACTGCTGGATCCACAGTTTCAGCTGTTGCCAATTCAGGTTATTTTTTAATACAGCTTTGAGCTTCTGGATGATTTGCCAACTTACTTGATCTAGGGCTCCAGAGGGATGCTCATTGAGGGGAACACTATGGCTGTGGTCCACTGGGTTTATGGGGTGGGAGCGAACTCAAGGAGAGGGGGCTACGGCGCCACACCCTCCCTGTCATGCAGAACCATCCCACCGGGGAGAGGCAGCGGAGAATGGGCACCCAATGTAACCTGTGCAAGAAGTAAAGCATTGTGTCAGAATTTACAGGCATTTTAGGCTACATTTACACAGCAGTAGAATATGGTCATCAGTCCTATACTGTTACCTACTGTTAAAATATTAATTAAAAATTTTTAATTAAAACATGCACTTTAAAAAAAATTAATCAGTAATTGGAATAAAGTGAACAAAATAAAATATAAATATAATAATAAATTACAGAACTTAAAACTAAATTGAAAGAAAGAAAGAAAGATTAATTCAAAAAACTAATTCAAAATATTAATAAACACTACAATAGTATATAAATAATACTAAAACAACACTGCAGTATTTTTGTCACCATAGCCTGTTAGATTTCACAAAGAACTGCCGGTGATATAAAACTCTGCATATTTTAGCTTTAAAGGTAGCAGATCATTTGTTATTTTAAATGAATTGTCATTATTTGAATTAGTTATTTTTGTTTGTATATTATTTATTTTAATAATTAATTAATTTAAATTTGCTTTTAAATAAGCTAAACTACTTGGTATTTACCTATCAGTGTAAAAGGAAAACGTAACAAAACCGCAAAAGTAAGCAGAAGTTATGTAACATCAAGCATACATGAAAGTCACGCTATCAGTGAATATGAAAATTCTATACACTGAGACAGTCTAGTCATAGATTCATGTGTGTGCAAAATCCTTTTTTGCATTGCCATAGCAACTGTAAAGTCTGTTACACTACATCTAGTTATAAGCCACACGAATAAAGCCTCACTATGGCTTGGCAAAGTGTTTATACAATTGCACCATATCCACATCTATAACCTGCTGCACATCAGCACACATTGTGATTCACAGAGGACCTTGATGGTTAAAAAGTGGGCAAACATTTCCAGCCCATGAAAAAAGACAGCATTTCTGACTTTCAACAGTATTGTACGTCTACAGCAATGGAAGTGAATGTCTTAAAAACACGTTTTAGCTTTAGTATCACATACAAAATGGGTCACGATCCAATTTTTTATTTTTTTTTTAAGTAGTCTGAAGGTGCTTTAAATTAGTTACTGAAGTGTACAGAGAAAATCTAGCTTTTTAACAACGGAGGTCACTGGATTGACTGAGAGTCTGGGTCTGTAAAACCCAACGTGGCTGACTTACTTGATCTAGGGCTCCAGAGGGATGTTCATTGAAGGGAACACTATGACTGTGGTCCACTGGGTCTGTGGGATGGGAACTGGAGGACAGAGAGGGGGTTACAGAACCATACCCTCCCTGTCATGCAGAACCATCCCACTAGGGGAGGCAGGAGGAAATGGGCACTCAATGCAACCTGTGGATGAATCACAAGAAAAAATTACTGGTTAAGGGAATACAATCAATTCCACAATCATCAAAATGGCAAATCGCTGTCATTGGAAAATCCCCTTAAGACACACATTATCTAACAGTGATGAAAGCCAGCACTGTCTCAAGCTTTGCCATGAAGTTTCATGAAAAGAAAGGTGTTATAAAATGACGAGCTAATCTATTTGGATACCAGCTTCGGGCAAGCAGCTGATCGGCGCTGAGCTGTGATCAAATCTGATGATTTGTATACAGCGAGAAGATGAAAGCAAAGATTTCCTGCTGCGTTAATTAAGAACCTTTTACTTCACCTCAACAGATGTGAGACCTAGGGCAGAGAGCACTGATGGTTTGATTGAATGAGTGCGTTCTAGATTATAGCAACTAGGAAACCATAAAGCTTTTGACTTCAGATGGGCCTTTGTTCTTGTTCCAGACCAGTGTTCTCTACCAACAATATTGATTCTCATGGGGCCCTTGAGGAATTTGAAGTGCAGGCTATCAATTTAAGCACCAGTGGGATCATATCTTTTCATTTTTTAAAGAACAAGGCTACCAGCAGATTTAAAACAAAAAAACTGTAGGGCTACATTTATTGATAATGAATATGTAATATGTAATACAACGGCATGAAATTGAGCTATATAAGCCAAAAATAAGATTAAAATGCATTGGGTATTTAATACAAAAAAAACTGCCTGGAGTTAAAGTCTGCTTAAGATAAAAAACAAAACAATTCATGTTTTACTGACAAGTTTCCCACAATGTAATGGGAGAGTAAATAAAAAAACTGAAACAAGGAGGAAAAAGGGCTTTTAGGATGCTTGAGAACTATTGATTTAGCACTAAATCTATGGGCTACATTTAGCAAACAGCCTATTATAGAGCAGCATAATAGTGAAGCTAGGTGTGAATCCAATGGATTACACACAAAATGAAAGCTACATACTGAATAGCCTAGATAGACACAAATTTCTGTATTATGTGAGGGGGGAAAAAAGAGACTGCTGCGTGATTTAAGAGCTGTGAAACTAGCACAGCTATAGAGAATAAATTGGTTGTAGTCAGTTAAACAGTTTGGTATTCATTAGACATTACATATAAAATATGCAAAATGCCATAAATCAGAATTAAGTATTTCAGAAAGCAATGTGTTAAGTGATCATAACATACGATGAATTTTATATGTAATTATGCAATAGGATTTGGTCATGCATGAGGAATACTGTTCATTAATCAAATTTAGTGTACACAGTGGAAAAGTAAATCTGAGCTTTAAAATGTCCGCAGCATGAACAAAGAATAACAAATGCACTAGCTGTTGTCTCTTAATGTTTTTTATGAAAACATCATGCAAGCACAGACGATCTCAGCATTATCTTGTGCTTTTTTTTCTTAAACACTGCAATCATATGCTGTCCTAGTACAGAATGATGAGAAAGTCAAGATATCATAAAGTCATCAGTACACTTGAAATGCATGCAGGTGTACATTTTGATTTGGAGATTATATTAAACCACACTGGTTTATGCAAATGAGTGGCAATTAAGTACCAGCTATGATAACACATGAGTGAAATGCATCAAATGTGCAAGCAAATGTGCAAGCAAATGCAGACGACAACCACAAATAATGCAGCACTTCAGTTCCCAACTGTCTCCACAGGCCTTTCTCATGTTGTCTTCTTTAGCTATTAATCATAGAATTGATTTCTCAAACACGTACACAACCGCTCAAAATTTGGGGTCATTAAGATTTTTTTTCTTGAAAAAAATTAATACTTTGATTTAGCAAGGCTGCATTAAAACGATCGAAAGTGGTTTGTTTTCAGGATCATGTGACATTGAAGACGTGAGAAACAGCTGCTGAAAATAAATTGCATTTTAAAACATTAAAATAGAATTCAATACAAAATAGAATGCATTTCAAATGACATGTGGGCAAAATAATGCATAAAGTCTGAGAACTTTGTGTTTTCTTGACAAACTCTTGTCTATCTATTCTGTTACTCATAAAATATAGGCCTAGAATTTCTTTGAGTGAGATGTCAGGGCACATATTATGACAAACTAAACAAGCATAAACCGAGATTTTGTTGCAACTTGCAAGTCAGAAAAGGAAACTTTTTTTAACTTTTCAAAATACATTCAATAATTCTAGATAATCTAGAATCTTTAGAAAAAGCCAGAAATCAAAAAGGAAAAGGAAACAGACTCCATAATAAGGTATTGAACATTTTTGTGGATATTTCTTTCAAATTGTAATACAGTTTTTAAATAGGCTAGTTAACAATGTAACAAGACATTTAATATAAATACATTTGACTGAAACACTGAGAAATAAGAAAACAGAAATTTCAGGACGCTGCTCACCATGTTTAGTGCATCTAAAAGAAATACATTACAATGTTGCCCTTTTGGAAGTCAATGAAGAAGGATGATATGAAAAGCAACTAAAAAAGGACAAAGAAAAGAAAAAGGTTTGTGTTGTCATTCACAAAAGCAAGGCATAAATCTTTGTTCGAAAAAAGGTCAGAGTTTCACTGCCAGTGACTCTTCTAATGTGTCCACAGTTTGTGTAGTAATTACTTTCATCTCCAAACAATGATAGATCTTACTAACATCTGTATAGATGAGAACTCTGAACACCATTTCCATGCATGTAACATCTGTGTATAGACTGAAATGACTTTCAGGAAAGATTCAAATTCAAAACACTTCAAGAAACACTTTGGAGAAACAGAGTGAATAAGGGCATAGAAGCTGATTTCACTAAATGTTTCCATCAGTATGCTCTGTTGATAGAAGAGAGATGTTAAACTGGACTAATGCAACACAGCAAAATATCTCCCTGATTGTTAGTAATAAGAATCTAATAATAGACTACTTCCCCACTGCTCATTGTTATAAGTACAAGAACCTCTGAATTTACAAACTGAAACACTAAACCTAATGATAAAATCTTTCATATTTATTCATTCATTTGCTTGATGAAACAGTGTTGCCAGTAAGTTACTGTAAAAACCCTTTGAATTGTCTAACAGTGTGGGAGATTTATTGAAAAAGTAAGCCTATTTATGCCTTACAGGTAACTTGGTATTTTACAAATAAAATGATGGAAAGGGCGAAATGCAAAATGTTTAGAAGGTGTTGACTTCCAACCACTTTCCAGAGTCCTAAAACAGCTGCTCAATGTTGACAAGTTCCTGCAGCAGTCAGTCCCTCTGGATTTTGCCATTTCAATACATATTCAAGCAATCTCTGCATTATTTGCAATAGCTTGCAACTTTTGTTTCATACTACCATCACATGGCTTCCAGGCTAGAAGTCATTTGTTTACACATTCATGGGAACCAACATAATTGTCAACAGGATTGTTGAGTTGCATTGCAAAAAATTATTTTTCTATTATTTTTGTCTTGTTTTCCAGTATAAATATCTAAATATTCTTAAATCAAGATATTTATTTGATAAGCAAAATGATTTAAGATAATAAGTCTTGTTTTCTGAAAAATGTATAAATTAATGAGTTAGGCCTTAAGAAAAAAATTAAATTAATTCAAAGGGAAGAAAACTTAATATCATATGTCATTTTGCTTATCAAATAAATGTTTCTTGATATAAGAATGTTTACATAATTGCACCTTTTTTTCTTCTTTAGAGTATCTCTGGACCAATTATTAAGAAAGATTTATATTTGAGCATTGTGTTGTTTCATTACCTGTGTTGTTTACAACCCCATGGCAGATAAAACTTTCATTAAAACGGTTATAAGTTTGCTCATACTTAATAAATGAATGGGGAAACATCCTTAGAACTGTTTTATTATAAGGGATATTAAAATGTAATGATTTTTATAACAATTAAAGTAACACAAAAAACAAAGATTAAAATACCAATTATTAACATAGCAAATTTAATTACATTTTTTCCATTAAATTAATTGGGAGAAAATTTTATTTAATGCCTCCCACAGACAAAAAGATCAAATATGCACGCATGTTTTATTTGAAAAAGTAACAGCTGAGAATTTTCAAAGTGAGAGAGTGGAAAAGGGTGCCAAAAATCGCAAGGTTTATAACAGGAGAGAGTGTGGCACATGTTCTCCGTGGAGAAACTGATGTTTCACTCACACTGAGCTTGTTACAACATCCAGTACTTCTGAACTTTAGGGGCGAGACTGTCCCTCCCACCTCTGCTATCTGTAAATACAACTCCTGAGGCAAAGGAAGCAGTTAGCAGATGCTGCACTCGCAGAAACTGTTGCCCCTCGCCCAAACTTCCATGCAAAGGGGAAGCGGAGTTTGTCCGTCTTGCACCGTTTCCGTGCGCTTTGACAAACAACCCTGAATTGTTGTTAAGCTCAGGCATGATCTGATAACAAGACATGGGACACCGAGCCCCGGGTCCCCCTCTCGCCATTCTCGTTGCACAGGGTGGGCGTCTGTTCGTTGGCTTGAGCAGGTTTGCTTTCCTGTCCCTCTCACTCGTTCATTTGCTAGTTCGCTCTGGCGCGCTCTCCCTACCCCCACACATTCTCACAGGCTGCTGCACAAGCTTTTTTTCGAGAGAGTAGGTCAGCTCTCTGACGTCTAGGGAGGCACAGCTGAGCGCCCCTCTCCACGCTGCGGCAGAGAGACGCTCACACCGACACGCAGGGAAGGAAACTCCAAGAGCGCACTGTGCGATATCAACGCCTTTTGGTTATGCTGGAATCTGGGTTTGACTTTCTTTGTAAGACAATACAGCAACTACATTATCAACAGTTGCATTGTATGAAAATACTTAAATTAGTTTCCTTGAGATTTAGCACAATTATTGGTAACGCTTTACAATAAGGTTCATTAGTTAAATATTATTTAATGTATAAACTAACATGAACTAAACATGAGCAATACATTTGTTACTGTATTACTAATCTTCACTAACGTTAGTTAATATAAATATAGATGTTCATAAAAGTTAGTGTTAATGGTAGTTCACAGTGCATTAACTAATGTTAACAAGATTTTAATAATGTATTAGTAAATGTTGAAATTAACATTAACAAAGATTAATAAACGCTGTATACGTGCAGTTCATTATTAGTTCATGTTAACTAATGTAGTTAACTAATGAACCTTATTGTAAAGTGTTACCAAATATATATACATATATTTATTACATAATTAACTGGACTTCACCAATGAAACAAAGAAAAACTTGAAGCCAACTGGTTATGAATAACCACATTATTTACACAGCTCCTTACAATCAAAAGCCATCTGTTTATTTCAGTTTGTAATGTAGGCTACATATCCATAAGCTTCTCCACTGGAGACTGTTATAAACAGGGGTGCATATAAGTGGTCCGCAGGTGCGACCAAAATAAGAAATGCGCTGTGTAAATGAGTTCAGAGAGCGCGTTTGCGTACCGACATGGGCCGTTTCCCAAAATCATCGTAAGCCTAAGTACATCGTAGACCCATTGCCACCTATGGAGCTACGATCAACTTAGGCTTACAATGCTTTTGGGAAACACAGCATGGTTGACAGCTGTTAATGGCACACAATTACCATTTTAGATCGACAATCTGTTATAAGATTTCTATTCAAACTGAAAGCATAAATCTAGGCTGTTTTTTCAAAGCACAATGCAAAACTGTGACTTTTCATTCACTGACGCTCTACAATCGGCAGCTTACTTGCCGGCAACCAGCCAAAATAAAAGCTTGCTGATTTTAAGTTTGAAAATGAAAAATGTAAATAATTCAAATTAAAAATAATAATTAAGCTTCAAATTAAAATAATAATAAAAAATATTAGCATTTTATTTTTAAGTTTAACATAAAATAATTGTATTTGTATTTAATACTCACTTTTTATTTTAAAATAAAATAGTATCATCACACTTTATTATTTTATTTTAAAAAACTAAATAAAGTGCAATAATATTATCAATATTATTAATAAATTTTTTATAGTTATATTTGATGGGTCAAACCATGTGCCGCCGTGTGAGGACCAAACCAAATCTACAGGTTCTCTGAGAACCAGGCTGAAAAACTTATGTGCACCCCTGGTTATAAAGTTAAAGTTATAAGGGAGGTACACACACTCCTGTTTAGTCAAACTAACCACTCTGAAAACAAGGAAGTCCACATCTTCTATCTCTCTCCTGGCAAGTTCATGTAAGGGACATGCTTATATGAATATGTGCTGGAATGTCGAGGGGTGACAGTGAGCTGTGAATTCTGACCACGAGCTTTGCATATTTGGGGCCTTCGAAAAGTATAAAAGCTTTTTTCCAGTGGCAAGCAAAGAAAGCACTAGAGCAAGTAAAATAATATAAGGCAGGATAAAATCCTATTTGATGCACCTGATCAGCCAAGGATGGTAAATCAATAATAACAATTCTTTTTTTAAATATTTTTTTATTTGTTTTTATTAACATACTGGGAACCATTGATAGCATGTACAATATTCTACAATCGTAGGAATGAAAACAAGATTTTACACAGTCATCATTGAAAAATAACAATTATTTTTATAATCAGCATTTTATTGTCAGTAATAAATATAAGAATAATTTATAAGAATAATCAACCTCATAACATTAATATTACCTATATAATAATATAACATAACCCATATAATAATATAACCTTTATAACAACAATAGTTATTACTATGATTATGAAGTTGAATATTGTAAGAAACTCTTATTACTCTCATTAAACTCATCCATTTTTTTTTTTAAAGATCTAACTGCAGTCTCTCCCTAAATCAATGCACTTCAAAAAACAAACAAAAAAAAGTGCACAAATAGAATGATTTATGGCAGGATGAAATAATATCCAATGCTGCTGATCAGACAATAACAACAACAAAAACTGGTATAACTGGTTGGAAAAATAATAACAACAATAACTATTATAATTATCATTACGAAATCAACTATTATAATTATTATTGTTATTATATTGGACTATATTATGAATAATAATCAGAATTATTTGTAAAATTGTAAATAAAAACAAAGATTTGGGAGTACATTTTACTATTTCAGCCTTTCTGCTTCAAAATTCCACGTTTAATTCAACCTACTTGTTGATAATTTGTCATTTAAAGTAAATCCTACACCTATTTTTGTTAGTGTAGAATGATATATGGCAGGATAAAAGAATATTTTATTCACCTGATCAGACATTATAACAACAATAATTGTTAATTGGTTGGTAAAATCATCATTATTTTATTCTCAATATTAATAATAACAATCATTCATTATTGTTATTAGATTACTGACAACAATTATTATCATTGTTGTTAATTTTATGAGCTGAGTATTGTTAGACAATCTTTACTTTTATTAAACTCAAATAATTGAAAGATTATTCTAATCTTTATAAATAATAAATAAAAGAAAATAACTGCATTCTCAGCTTCAGTTTCAAGCCTGCCGATTCAATTTGACATTAGCTCGCACTTCAACCACATGCACCAAGTAAAATGAGCAACAACCACATTGCAAGCATCCAAATTCAATCTTTTGACCTCACTATGCAGATCTGTATTTCACTGTATGAAAAAGAGAAACGATCAAATGCGTGTCTAATCACTCGAAAAGCAGTTTGTGTAAACGCCACATCTTTTCCACCTGTCTGGTAAACTAACCCATATATCTGAGCAATGTGTATGCATATGGTTGTTTAGATCAAGTAACCTCTAGCTGGATCAGCCCCGCCACATGATCTTTACTCAACAACAACAAATGTAAAACACCAACGCATTCCAGTTACCTGTTTAGTCCGTTCTCCTCTTAAGTTACAGATGCTCGCTGAACTTTGAGAAGGCTTGGAGGATGGTGTTTGCTGGCTAATACTGCCAGACGGAGCGATTAGTTATGCATTCAGTCAGATGCAAATATTTCTACAAGCCCAGCGCCTACGACTGAGCTTGCATCATCTTATTCTGACAGACTAATTCCGTTAGTGTGGTGCTGTGGTGTCCGTTAAACCTTCCAGTTGAAGCCTAGCTAAGCTAACGAGGTTAGCGGGCTAATTTCAGGAGCTATTTTAAAACCAGGACGCAGTTTTTCTCCGTTAAACTCCGGGTGTTTGTTGTCGTAAATGCACTTTGTTGACGATAAGCTATTTCTTTATTCCCTCCCGGAGCTGCAGTGCTGCTGTCATCCAAGTCAAATGACAGCATGTTTGTGTGTTTAATTCTCGCGTTGATCTCTCCCCACCGCCATTTTCTTCCACGAGCTACACAAACAAACAGGAGGATCGCTCACGTCACGCAGAAGGTGCGCGACTGCGCTGATCTCTATGGCATAGTTTGAGGCGGTTGCTTAGCGACGCATGACTTGGAGATCTGATTGGCTGCGCAGGTTTGTGTGTGATTGAGGAATCGCTGGGTTGCGTAGTGTATGGACGTACAATGACGAGGCCCCACAGTGTAGGCTACAGCATAGATGTATATACGTAGAAGCCTCATTAGCGGACTATTTTTTACGGGACGCTATACGCCGTCAATTGCCGTAATTACTATGAAGGTAATTTTGGGCAAAACAACTGAGCGTTCTAAAAGTCCGCTGTCACAGACGCTCAGTTGTTTCGCACCAAAAATACCTTCACTAGTCACCATAGTAATCACTGAATATTCGAAAGATGCCACAATCCTGCACAGAACGGCTCAACAGCTCTGTGAGAACCTACAGTATGATGAATGACGTCAAGTTGACCGTTCCAAGATGGCAGCCGCATCTACGTGCCTGGAGCGGTCGAATGCAAGTAGGGCTATGGCATATGGCAAGCCGTTTAGCATTTAAAACTTTAGTTTGACTATCCATAAAATATATTTCAGATAGTTACAATTGTAATTCGACTAGTCAGAATGATAAATAGAGATATCTGCATTTATAAAAAAAAAAATTTTTTTTTGGTGTTTGGCTTAGTGTTATGTTAGAATCATTATTATACCTTTTGTTCTTTAATATTTAGAATTTTTTTTAGCTTTATTTTTTGTTTTTCATTTATGTTAAGTTTTGAAATTGTGTTGTATGCATTTATTTTTATTAATCTCGTATTTAAAATGTGTATAGGTAGTAGTATAAAGTTTTAGTTTAGTTTTGGATATGTTTTTAGTTGTTTTAATACTACGATTGATTGCTTCTGTTGTCCTCATTTGTAAGTCGCTTTGGATAAAAGCGTCTAATAAATGACTAAATAAATAAAAAATAAATTGCACTAGTAATAAATCTGATTAGAGATATTTCTAAATACTTTAGACAATGGAGAACAATGGAATTATACAACAAAAACGTGAAAAATAGTACAAATAAATGCATGACGGACAAGAATGATGCTTCATAATCAGATGCAGTCAAAAAAAGTGAAGGCTGATTTTAAAAAGATTACAATTTAATAAAAGTTTAACTGGCATTGATGACAATTATTAGTAGGTTATATTACGTTGTGTATGGATTCAGGTTTATTTGTGTCGTTATGGCTGCTTGTTTCCGCCATGGAATAAAAAATAAAAGTAATTTGCAGATTTTTATCTTACAATTCTGAATTTTTTTCTCACAGAATTCGAGATATAAACAATAGTAGTTATAACTTTATAATAACAATTGTTGGCATGTGTTAGTATATCTCGCAATTCTGGAAAAAAAAAAGTCAAAATTGTTTTTTTTTGTGAGATAAAAAGTCGCAATTTATTTATTTATTATTTCTTTATTTAGTGGAGGAAATGAGCTTCCATAGGAAATAGCCCACAAGGTATTGCATTTTATTATAGCAAGAGATTCATGATGATGATGATATTCTGCTGTGTTCAATGATTAGCGCCAATTTATTATTTTAACATTATATCAAATGTTGCAACAGCTCACATGAGGCCTATACAAATACTTAGCTACTGATTTTACATGTGTTCGTTTGTAAATAAAGTCTAACACAATTTAATCCACAGCACACACGTCTCAACATTACGATATAGAAAAGGACAAAAGCCTCTCTGTATAGCCTACCACTTTTACACATGCTCCAGCTACATTTCCATACTTTTTAATTACTTCTATATAAAACAGTTTAAAATGACCCAAAAACGCAGGACCTTTATTATACAACTCTTAGACAAAATGGCGGATGACAACCGTTTCCAAGGTAGGATTGGTTAATAAAACGTTTAAGGTGGGGCTAAGCAAAGGTGCATTTGCATGCACATTTTAGATATCTATAAAAGGAATTTTGACTAGTCACATTGTTAAATCCAGATATCTACATTTAAATTCTTCCAAGTTACAAAGCTAAATGCAGATATCTCCAAAGAAAAATCTTCCTAGTCAAAAATCAGATTGATATATCCATAATTAAATTGCAGATATCTTTAAATGAGTTTTGACTAGGAAGAATTCCAATTCAAGATATCTACAACTGTAATTTGACTAGTAATAAATTACTTTCAGATATCTAATAACGTATTTTGGATATCTTTAAAAATGATGAATTAAAGATATCTTGAATTTGATTATGACTAGTCAAACACCAGTTAGAGATAACTTGAATTATAATTTTTACCAGTGTTAATTCAGTTAGAGATATCTCTAATTTAATTATCACTAGTAGAGTTGTAATTTGGGATGTCTCTAATTAGAATTATGCCTAGTACAAAATCAATTATAGATATCTTTAATTACAATTTCTACTAGTAAAAACTCTTTTGTAGATATCCGAAAATATTTTCCAATGGAAGTCAATGGAACAATATGACTAGTCGTAATAGCATTGTATATATCTCGAATGTATATTATGACTAGTCAAAATAACATTGTAGATATCTTCAATGCATATAATGACAAGTCATAATCACATTGTAGATATCTTAATACCAATTACAACGACTCAAAATTGCAGAATAGATATCTGGAATTGGAAATTTGACTAGTCAAAACTAAATTATGACTAGTACAACAAGGAGTATTTAATGCTAAAACGGCTTGCCATATAGACTGTTTCAACGGCAACAACATAAACAAACGTTAATGCGCATGCGCGGTTTTGTGGCCCTAACTTAACCTCCGGTACACTTTCGCAAACATTCAATAACAACAACAACAAAGTCCCTCTAGAGTAGATTATTTCTAATATTAAGCGAAATAAATAACAATTAAATTAGCTAGCAAGTTAAAACTATGTCTAGTCATTATTATTTTGGGTTACCAGTAGAAGAAAAAAAACGTTATTTGGCCAAACTTAAATGCGACAAAGTTACACTACCAGACCCGTTCAACAAAATGTTGAGGCAAGAATGTTTTTCTACAGACCTGTCTGATTTACCGGAGGTCAGTCAGGTACACATCTTTGAATACCTAGTCGAGAAGAAATGTGTATATACGAGGGGGGCGTACAAGGCATATCACAGCTTGGATGCGTATAACTATTTTCATTCCGGAAAAGTTAAACGCATTCTAACCTACACGAATGGAAATACCTGTGTTGTTTACGGGGAAGTCGAGGCGGGTCAGACGCTTTCAAAGAGCTACTCCGCCTGGATCGTTGCGAGGAAGTCCGGCGAAGTCCAGAGTGGGCATTGTACCTGCATGGCAGGGTAAGTATGGCTGGCTATACTATACAATACAGCTAACGTTACATTTTACAGTAGCATTTAGATAACCTTTTTCAATAAAATGTCTATCTGGATCTGTCCAGCAATGGAGAGGTGTGTAGTCATCAGTGGGTCCGATTTTGGTTACTGTGGATGCAGTTGTCCATGATGGACTCCAGAGCGGCCATATGTCCACTTCAAAACAAGTGTTGGTCACGGGTTGACTAGAAGGGGAGCTTTTTTTAATTATTATATAAAATAATGATATCCTGGTCGTTTCACATTTCAGTGTGAATTGTGGTATTTTGTACAACATACATAACATGGATATTTCATTAATAATGATAAGGTATAGTTTACTGGATAATATAGATTTCAATATCCGTTTAGGCCGATCACAACAGTAGCTCAGTGCGTTTCTTGAAACCAGGCAAAAAGGATCAAGCTACCAGCTCCACCTGCCTTCCTCTTAAATCCGAGCGAGTCACCAAAAAAGATTTTTAAAGCCCTGAAAGTAAGTTATGTTTCATATATCTCTAACAAATCAACCAGTTGGTCTAATTTAAAATATTCAGTACTATATATGTGGCAGTGTAGGTAAGGTCTTTTCACCATTTCTTTTAGGAAGTTGTGCCAGACTGCGCTCTCTTTTCTGTCATGTGTGACAGCAGTGAGACAGACACAGCCTCTGAGTCAGGTAGTCAGGATTTCACCAGCAGTCAGGGAGAGCAGGATGCTCAGGGAGAGGAATTCAATGTGTTCAGCAGCTTAGCTCAGCCCCACAGTGAACATGGTAGTGCTCTGAGCTGTCCTAAGTGCACAACATTTTATGATGCCTTCATTAAACTGAACCCAGATCAAGTGGTGGAACTGGAGAGACACACAAGAAAACAGAGCATAGAACCACTCTGGCATGATGCACGCAAGCTGCGCATAACAGCAAGCACAGCCAGCAAGGTGCCTCAGCGTGAGACAACTGACCCGGTGTTAGAAAACACTCTCTGTCTTGTTAAGAGAATGTTCCAGGGATGCTCAGCCCCCTCCTTTTTTTCTCTCTCAGTCTTCTATATATACAACGCATTCTCTCTGAATCCCCCTCCTCTATCTGTTCTCTCTCTCTTGTTTTATGTTTTAATATCTCTTACTCATATGCGAGGTATGAATGCTTAAATGTATACATTAGCTTCTATTGATTTAAAGGCCCCAATAAAGACATGAATGTTTGGACTACAAGGGTAAAGGAGTTCGTGATGAAACCATGAAGACAGTTCAGCATTCTTCGCAAAAGTCTATTCCTAAAATGTCCATGTTTTTCTGTACATGTGGATTTTACATAAACACATGTTCTTGGCCAAAGATCATATGTGTATGTTATTCATATCCTCATTGGTTAAAGGGTTGAAATCCCCTCGACATATGCCTATATAATAATATCTGTATTTCTATGAATAAATTGAAGTATTGAGGATACATTTGACTGTGTGTTTTCTTACTTCCCGGCCGTCCGTCTACACTTTAAAGACTGAGAAAACTTCAAGGTGGCAAAGAGAATTTACAAAGGGACCAAATTGTTATTCTTTATTAAACCAGGTTTAATGTTTCAAGCAACAACTCTACCCAAAGTTCCAGATAAGTGTGGCCACAAGGTATGGGAAAGAAAGCGAGGGACTTGCAAAGGAGCAGATTAGGGAGAGGGGCTGCATAGTGATGGACAGAGGGTTGATGGTGTGTAGAGGAGACCCATGGCTGGCAGCAAGCCCTGATAGTATCACTGATAACAGGCTGCTAGAAGTAAAATGCCCCATCACACTCAGTGCTTGCACATCCCTTCATGATGCACTCACTGCAACAAAATGCTCATAAAAGGTAAAAATCTATTTAAACTTATTGGAACAGAACAGATCAATTTCTATCACTGCTGTGAACTGACCACACAGAATATGCAGAATATCAAAAAAGATTTAGGAGTCAGCTGTCCTTAAGATATCAGCACAACAACACACTCAGCAAAATATCGTCTAATTATTATGGATAAAATCCCAGAAAATATTGAGATATATTATTTGTCAATATCACACACCCCTAATATATTTAACGTTTTGTTTAGAAAAAAATGTAAATAAATATGAAAAGTGCCCTTTTTTCCACTTGAGCCCATGCCCCACAAAATGTCTGTGCACGTCCCTGTGCTAGAATAGGACAACATGAAAAAATGGAAATTGTGTCAAATGGGGCTTAGCAGAAAATGTAGAAAAAAAACATGTGACTTTATAAAAGTACTGAACGTTTTCCTAGATAAGTTCACCAGAGGTTTTAGATATATGGAATAAATGGATTACTGGTCAACTCAGTAGTGTCTTAGGAGCCACACCAGGCGAACCCTTGCCCCGCTCTAGCGAGCCAACTTAACGTAGCTTTATCCATGTTATTATTATTTAAAGTGCAGGACTACCACCACACCCATAAACAGCTTACCCTGGAAACAGGATTGATTAATAGGATTTAGGATGCCGGGTTTTGTGGTGTTTTTTTCTTCTTCTTGTTTCTAAATCTTTCCAGTAGGTGGCGGGAATGCACCTTTAAGTTGGCTCGCCAACCGCCATTAAATCCTAAAAGAAGACGAAGAAGAAGCGTCATATCCGCGCGACAGCAAACGCGATGGCAGAATCAGGGTGCGTATTTGGACTTTACAAAAACAAATCCTAAACAATCGGCGATGAACATCTGAAAGTTTCTTTCATATTTTTCATTTTTAGTACTTATGGGATGTCGTTACTTTTTTAGTATAGGTATTTTTTGTACGGATGGTGTGTAAAGAAAAGTTTACTGGGGTTAAATAGAGCTTGTTTTCACATGGAGCTACAGCCTCTCTGAACTGATATCAGAGGCCATATTAATACCATATTCAACTCTTCTCTTTAGTACTAACAGTTTTTTTGATACTGTAGTGTGTAACGTTAGATATTTGTTTTAGATGTGAAAATGCGGAATTGGTTGCTGTGGAGTTAAGAAATTTGGCAGTATGGCGAAAACTTGCTCGAGTTTATTTGCATGAACGTTATGATATTCAGCATTAGTTTTATTTTAAAAAAAATGCACGTTTATGTCTTTTGACCACACGATCTCATATGTGACGCTGGCTGCGTTTACACTTGGCATTAACATGCGAGCTGTATCTGGATGTTTGTCCACCTACACATTGAAAAGACAAGTGTAACGTCGCTCTATCGATTTTTTCCTCTCCCGTTTAAAACAAAATCTTTTCCACCACTGAAACGCACTCGCATGCTAATAAGCACTGTCAAGAGGATGCCAAGCCAACAGGTGGCGATATAATCTCAACCGTGATGCCATGTTGGCCAATCACAAGCCTGAAAAAGTCCAAGCCGATGAAGCGCTTAAATCTGACTTTATAGGGTTTATGCTGGACGTCACATAATAGCTATGGGCTTTTAAGGTTATCGGCTAACCTGTGCATTTTGACTGTTGGCGTTTTATTTCATTTTAATATTCATTTCATAGTGACATCGGTTATGCTCCGCTTTGGTACCTCCTTTTGAAGGGGTTAAACAGCTCCATATTTCATGTACAAAAGATCAGAACCGGACAATAATATATGTAGATTAGGTACATTTGTATGTTTTTAATAAGTAACTAACCGTTTCGTTTACATCAGTGGTTCCCAATTGTGGTTCTGGAGATGAGCTGATGAGTTGAGTCAGGTGACTAAGGAGAATGTGCAGCTTTGGGGGTTCTCCAAGACCAGGAGATGAGGAACAGTGGTCAAATTTGCTGGTAACCACTAACCTTATTTTACTCATGAATTGAAAAACCCTGTTATAGAACCCCATAGGAAAATCTTGAGGGAATCCAGGGTGAATTAGTCTTCTAGGTTTTGATGTCATTCATTCCTGCAGAACTGCAAAGCACAACATCAGAGGAGTTTTAGTAGAAAAGTTCGGGTGGAGATTTGGAAATATTTCAAGTGAAAAAAAAACTTTTGTAGAAAACGATACAAATTAATAATATCATAATGCAGGTGTACTATGTACTTGGGTTATATCGAAACAGAAAGTGCCCAGTTTTAAGCATGTCTGTCCTTTTTATTTTGTACATTTAGAATGAATTCTTCATAAAATTGTGCATATTTAATGTCTTTTGTTCAGAACCGAGAAAGTAATCAAGCTTGTTCCTGAGAATCTTCTCAAGAAACGCAAGGCGTACCAGGCTATCAAAGCTACTCAAGCCAAACTTGCGTTACAGCAGAAGAGAAAAGTGAGAATTCCTCCTTTGTAACCTGCTTTTATAAATAGTCCAATAATTGCTTCAGAACAAAATTGAAATTGTCAAAACTTCACCAGGTCCAAAAAGGAATTCCCTTGAAGTTTAAGCGCTTGGAGAAGTTTTTGAAAAACAGCAAGAGGAAGAGTCGAGATGAGACACGACTCGCCAGACTCAAACAGAGACCTCTGCCGCCCATGCCCCCAGCAAAGAACAGCCTGGTGTTTGCTGTCCGCATCAGAGAGTATGGTCAACTTATTCATCATTCATAATGAGGTTAAAGGGGTAGTTCTCCCAAAAATGACAATTCTGTCGTCATTTACTCACCTTCATGTTATTCTACACCTGATGGAACATAAAGTGCATTAGACTCAACCAACATTCATTCTGTGGACAAAACCAGTAAACAATTGGTCAAAATATCTACTTACGTGAAATGATTGAACGTGAGATTGTACCTTTCCACATCTGCTTGAATATATTTTTAATTTTCTCGCATGATTGCTTGTTAGGATCAAAGGCGTGAGCCCCAAAGTGATGAAGGCCGTTCAGATGCTGAGGCTGAGGAAGATCTTTAGTGGCACCTTTGTGAAAGTCAGCCAGGCTTCTATAAAAATGCTTAAGACAGTGGAACCTTATGTTGCGTGGGGGTGAGTAATCATATAATGGTCATTTTACATGAAAAATAATCTGAGTAGGTTTTAAAAACACCAGATCTGCAGATTGGCTTTGACTTTCAGCAACTATTGTTAGCTCGTCCACACTAAATCAGGACAAAAACTGAGAAAAAGTCATGTGGAATATTCCAGGTTTTTAGATGTATTTTTGGGGGATTTAAAGAGCTGGCAGTGTTCTGTCTTTTATTGACTTTCACTTGTTTGATTTATTGTTGTGATCTCTTAACAGATATCCCAATTTGAAATCAGTCCGTGAGCTCATATTAAAAAGAGGTCTGGCGAGGATTGACAAGAGAAGGATTCCTCTGACCGACAATACACTCATAGAGCAGCATCTCGGTAAGTCATTGACATGGTAGATGCATTTCATTCAGTGGGAGATTGGGCATTTTGAGGTACCTAACAAAACGTTAAGAATGAACTTTAACAAGCAAAATGATTCATGTAATAAACTTTTGCATGGAGGTTTTTTTTTTTTTTTAAACGAGGCAGTGAACCTGGTAGCAATCCTTTGTGGAAAATGGGAATTTGTGTAAATATTTTAAATGCACAGAAGTAAAATAAATTCTTTGATATTCTGTGATGGTATAAGTGTCTAACAGTCTTTCATATTCATACTGACGATTAAACATTTTAATGAAATGCATATTCTGAATGGGTTTCTTTTGTTTGTGTCTCAAGGACAAAATGGGATCATCTGTTTGGAGGACCTTATTCACGAGATCTATTCTACTGGAAAGAACTTCAAGGTGGTAAACAACTTTCTGTGTCCGTTCCGTTTGTCAGTACCAAGACATGCTGCTAAAGACAAAGTTGGACTGCTGAAAGATGTTGGTGATCCTGGACCCAGAGCCGAAGACATAAACACAATCATCAGGAAACTCAACTGAGCTAACAGACTTTCATGGACTGCTGTTTAGTCATCATATTTCCTTGACTGTAAATCATTATAATTTTTATTAAACAATGGAAAATTTCACTTTTTTTTTTTTCATAAGCTTTTTTGAAAATAGATTATTTTCAGAAGTAATTATGTACCTAATTATGCTCCATTCCCTTTTAACGGTCACACAAAACTTTTCGTTCTACTGACTTCCATTTGTACATATGTGAATGTGGAAGAGCAGAAACGCAAGCTCATATGAAGAAGTTTCGCATTTCTTTGTGTTCCAAAGTTTAAGTTTGGCGAATTCTGACCTGCGAGTTTGTATCACATGAAAACATGTGACCAACAGAATATTGATACGTCACGGCATGACGGTGAAAGCATAAATTTAAAACTACATAAAAGTTTTTAAAAGACGCTGCAGAGCCTGACAGCATATCATGACAGTTGCAATGTCTGAAGAAAGTTGTGACCGGGACTTAGCTTCATAATTCATACTGAAAGCTTTTAAGGGTCAAAGGGTGAAGCGCTCAAAAATAACTAATTAAAAAAAAAATCAGGAAGGTAGGAATTACATTATAAGATAAAGTAGGAGTAATAAATTCTGTTGTCTTTATGGAAGAGAGTAAAAGAATCAGCAGATGTAACTAGTCAATGTCAGTCTACCAATCACACTGAAGCAAGGGCTCAAATTGTAAAGTTTGACCTTGTGTCAATAAACATGATTTTGCAGTGTGACATTACACTGCGGTTTTTTGGGCTATGTAGCACCAAAACTATGGAGTTTTTTCATGAGTGAGTTATTTTATTCAAAACCAAAGAAAAGATACTTAAAAAAAAAGATTAGTAATAATATTTAAAGAGAAAATAATTATATATATTGTGATTCCTTTATTACATCACATTATTATTATTTATAAAAGATTAGATATTTGGTTTCAAAGTGCCTATTGTATTCTGTACTTCAAACATGTCTAATAAAATAATTCAACTTTTACTATATATATAGATTATATAATATATTAGTAATACAGCGGGTTAAATAAGTATTGAACACGTCAGCATTTTTCTCAGTAAATATATTTTTATGGTTCTGTTGACATGAAGTTTTCACCAGATGTCGGTAACAATCCAAGTAATCCATGCATACAAAGAAAGCAAAACAAATAAGTTTAGAAATTAAGTTCTGTGTAATAAAGTAGAATGACACAGGGAAAAAGTATTGAAAACATGAAGGAAGGGAGGTGCAAAAAGGCATGAAAAGCCAAGAAACCAGCTGAAATCTAATCATCCATATCTTACTGAAATCTATCAGTAATTAGAAAGCAATCCTGCCCCTTGTCAGTGGAAATTAATATTAGCTGGTTCAGTCCCAACTGATGGCCTATAAAAAGGTGTCTCATGAAACAACGTGTCACACAAGAAACATTTCATGATTGGTAAAAGCAAAGAGCTCTCTCAAGACTGTCACAACCTTATTGTTGCAAAATGATGGCATTGGTTACAGAAGGATTTCTATATTTCTGAATGTTCCAGTGAGCACTGTTGGGGCCATAATCCGGAAGTGGAAAGAACATAATTTCACCATAACCCGGCCGCCATGACCACGTGCTCCTTGCAAGATTTCTGAAAAGAATTATCAGAAGAGCTGTCCAAGAGTCAATGATCACTTGTGGAGAGCTTCAGAAAGACCTGGAATTGGCATGTACAATTGTTTCAAAGAAAATAATAAGTACAATAAGTAATGCACTCAACCGCCGTGGCCTGTATGCACGCTCACCACCCAAGGCCCTATTGCTTGAAGCTCGTTTAAAGTTTGCTGCAGAACATTTAGACAAGCCTGTGAAATACTGGGAGAATATAGTCTGGTCAGATGAGACAAAAATTGTACTCTTTGGATGTCATAATACACACCATGTTTGGAGGTCAAATGGCACTGCACATCACCCCAAAATCATCATGGTGCGGCACTGGCAAAAATTCATATATTTGAAGGAAGGATGAATGGAAAAATGTACAGAGATATTCTTGATAAAAATCTGCTGTCATCTACCAGGATGATGAAGATGAAACGAGGGTGGACATTCCAGCGAGACAATGATCCCAAACACAGCCAAGGAAACTCTCAGTTGGTTTCAGAGAAAGAAAGTAAAGCTGCTAGAATGGCCCAGCCAATCACCTGACTTGAATCCAATAGAAAATCTATGGAAAGAACTAAAGATTAGAGTTCATAGAAGATGCCCATGGAACCTTCAAGATTTGAAGAATGTTTTTGTGGAAGAATGGGCCAAAATCACACCTGAGCAATGCATGCGACTAGTTTCTCCATACAGGAGGCGTCTTGAAGCTGTCATTACCAAAAAAGGCTTTTGTACAAAGTAATTAATAAATTTCAGTAAGCGTGTTCAATACTTTTTTCCTGGGTCATTTATAATTATATTTACATTTAGTCATTTTGCAGACGCTTTTATCCAAAGCTACATACAATTGGGGAATACATAAAGTGATTTCTTAAAGAGGCAAACAGACACAGGGAGTGGTTGTAATACCAAGTTCTTAGAAATTTTTCAAATAAGTACAAGCTAGAAAGGGAGGAATAAATAAAGAGAAAGACAACGTCTTTTTTTAAATTTAGGATGAAGTCAAGTAGCATTGAAAGAGATGAGTTTTCAGCTGTCGCTTGAGAGAAAAAATTGTCAGAGATTCAGCATTCCGGATAGGGGTGGGAAGATCGTTCCACTAGCCAGGAATGGTGAACGAGAATGTTCTGGATTTTGAGTGATTTTGAGCCTCTCTGTGATGGTACCACGAGGCGTCGTTCACTAGCGGATCTCAGACTTCTGGAGGGGATGTAGATTCGTAGTAGTGAGTGGAAGTAGGTGGGTGCTGAGTCTGTGGCTGTTCTTTATGCAAGCATCAATGTCTTGAACTTGTTTCGGGCCGCAACCGGTAGCCAGTGCGAGGAGATGAAGAGAGGTGTAACATGGCTCTTTTGGGCTCGTTGAAGACCAGTCGTACCGCTGCATTCTGAATCATTTGTAGAGGTCTGATTGTGCTTGATGGAAGTCCAGCCAGAAGAGCCAGGTCATTCCATTTTATTACACAGAACTTAATTTCTGAGCTTATTTGTATTGTTTTCTTTGTATGTATGGGTTACTTGGATGGTTACCGACATCTGGTGAAAATTTCATGTCAACAGTACCTTTAGAAATATATTTATTGAGAAAAATTATGACATGTTCAATACTTATTTATTGCCTGTTAAATGGATAGATTTTACTTTGAGTATGAGTTAGTTTTTTTTTTAAGAATGCTCATGCCAGAACAATCCAAATGAGAATATTCATTCAAAAGTAAAAACAACCAATACCTATAACAATAAACCATTATAAACCAGGCCAGAGTACAATACGTAATAATAAATAATTAGTAATGTTTTACATTACATCACTAGTAAAATATTGCAGAGAAAATAGTTTTATATTATATATATTGTGATTCCTTTATTACATCACATTATCACATTGCCTATTATTTATAAAGGATGAGATATTTGGTTTTCAAAGTGCCTATTGTATTCTGAAAATTACAACGTCTAAAATAACATAATTCAAACATTTACCTATATATAATTATATATATATATATATTCTTTTGATTTTTTTAAAAAAAAAAAATTACTAATTGACTTTTTGAGATTTTTTTTAAAGGGGTCATATGATGCGATTATCAAGTTTTCCTTTCTCTTTGAGTGTTACAAGCTCGATGTGCATAGATAAGATCCCTGAAGTTGCAAGACTAAAGTCTCAAAACCAAAGAGAAAATCTTTATCAAAGTTAAGACTCTGCCAAACCCCCCTAAAACGGCTCGTTCTAACACACCCACACATCTACCTCACTAGGTGGAAATATTTGCATAATGCTGCCCAAATGTGCACGCAAAGTAAGAAGGTGTGGTTTCAGGAACAGCAGTTAGTGTTGATGCAGTCATGTCAGGGAGACTCTGTGTGTTTCTAGGAGAAAGCAAAAGCACTTTATTTGGCCTTCAGGAAGTAGATGCATTTAGGAATCTTTAAAGATTACTTACAACAGAACAGCAATGCATTTTTTGGATGACCGTTTCGTGAACCTAGGAGAGGAGGTAATTCTGATTTTGCTATGACAATCTGGCGCTTCTGACTCAGCTACTGTTTTGTTATTAGTAAGTAGTGTGTGTGTGTGTGCGCGCACATTGTTGAGAGAGAGAGGATAGAGGGGGGGGGGGGACATATCACAGTGGAGTCAGCTGTCTTAACGTGGCTTGTGTACTGCAAACACCTACCAGCTTCATCACTGTGTCCTGTCACCCGACTCTGTTCCCCTTTTGGGCTCTGTCCTTACATTTATTTTGAAAGATGAAGCTATGATTATGGTAAGGGGCGGAGTGCTTTGTGGTGTTCGGCCCACTCACAGCAACTGGGTCAAGAGGCGGGCATAGAGGATCTACAATAATGTACAGTATTTGAAAATTTTTGTTTTTTGAACATTAAAGCATGTCATATTCTGTTACACCAAATACACAACATAATGATCTTTAAAAAAAGCATCATATGACCCCTTTAAATAATGCCTATTCAAGACATTCAATGAGAAATATTAATTCAAAAGGAAAAAAAAGTCCAATAACAATAAACCATTAATAACCATTTGCCAGAGTTACATACATAATAAATAATAATTATTATTATTATTTATTTTATTTGTTTTTTTTAACATAACATCACATAGTAATAATATTTAAAGAGAAAATAATTATATATATTGTGATTCCTTTATTACATCACATATATGTAATAAAGGAAAATAGTTTTATATATATAAAAGTCAATAAAGCTAGAAATCATATTTAAGTCAGACCATTTAATTTTGTGATTGTGAAAGTTTCTCATTAAAATACGTCGTGAGTGAGTTTTTTTTTTTTACATGAATGAATGAATTTGCTTTTCAACATGTATAACACATTCTGAGAGCCCCCCCTCCCCCTCGGGAAGTACGGATGATCACTTTATGAGAGCCGCGAGTGAGGTAGCGGCGTGGGGACGTTTCAGCGTGACGTCGGAAGCACATGTGTATCTACGAGCCTTCCATACCATGGAGCAGCAAGCTTTACTCTGATGCCAAGGAGAGTAAGTGCAGGGGTGGTCTGAACCGAGACTGCTTTAAGCCTTTCTCCATTCATCACTCGTTATTCATCGGATGAACTCTGACCAAGGTAAGATAATACATGATGGCTGAGCAGAATGAATGATAAGGTCGCTAAAAGGCACTGCCAGAGCACATCGCGCGCGGCAGCCTAGACAGCTTGGTTGATTACAATGGGAGCGTTCTGTTTCTTTGCGTCGCAGCGTACACTTACACGCGTATGTTCTGCTGGGTATCGCACGTTTTGCTCTGTCGTGACGAAACAGTGTCACCCTTTTACATCAGTATGTCATTTCCTTCAGGCATCGCGGTATTCTCCGCAGCTATTGCATGGAAAGGACACAGTCATCCAGCTACGTTGTAGCTGTCAGATGCAGCTCTTCGTAGATTTTCTTTACATCGGGTGATATCCATAACTTATCTAACTATGAAGTCAAATATTCGAAGCCTCTCTCTCTCTCTCTCTCTCTCTCTCCTTCTCCTCTCTCTCTCTCTCTCTCTCTCGCTGTAAATTAAAACGCGCGCAATTCTATTCGTACTAGGGATGGGCGTATCGATCCGAAGTATCGATATATCGATACTGACGCGAGTATCGAAAGTATCGATACTCAAACAAAAATATTGATACTAAGGTGTGTTTTATTTACCAGTGATTTAGTTTATTTAACAAAAAAATTAATGCGTACATTATGCATTGAATTGGACGAATAACCTTTTTGTTAGCGAGTAATTGTGTAGGATAAAACTATTTTCCTGCTCATCTGAACACACAAATGTTGCAAGACAGAACCAATCCATCAAAGAGAGCGTTCACTCACTGCTGACAGTGCATTCAAACAGGGCTGCGTTTCCCAAAAGTATCATAAGAAAGCATTAAAGCTTTTGGGAATGGCAGCCCTGAACAATGCTTATCAGAGGAAAGAGAAAAAAAAACCATGTGTTTGAGTTATTTCACATTAAACAAATTTAAATTAGCCTACATAGTTTGTGCAATTACAGATATTTAAATTGAACGTTGAAAGATAATATTGATCATGTTCTATGCTCTAATGTTAATAGAAATCATACACTGTCAGAATAAAAAAGGTTGCATTTTATGCATGCAACAGCCTGTCACTGGCAGTCCCTAATGGCAGTACAAAATATTGCACTAAATCAAAAGTTCAAATGTTACAAATAAGTTAGAATATTAATGTTGTAATACTGGTAGCACTAATATAAAAATGTGATGATATATGTTACAAAAAAGTAACAATTTTGAAATACGTTGATGGTTGTATTTTTTTTGTATTTGATCTCAGTATTCCTATCAATGTTTGTATAAGGGTTTTTTATGCATAATATTAACCATAGAATGTGATCAAACAGTTTAAAATATCTGGGCTAAGATATATAACAATTTTTAATACTGCAGAAATGTGTTAATTCAGTATACACCTTATCCCACCGGTTACAATTGTGACTAACCATAAAATAAAATTTTTCACACACTTTTCCACAAAAAAAAAAAAATTATTGATTATTTCAAAGGGTTACTAATGACACATCATTTGGATATTTTCATGTCTGGGAAAAATTTGGGATTAAACGGGTTAAAATGCGTTTTAAACAAAGTTAAGTGGTTTTCATTACCCATTTT
Organism: Sinocyclocheilus anophthalmus; assembly: GCA_018155175.1. Lineage (NCBI taxonomy): Eukaryota > Metazoa > Chordata > Actinopteri > Cypriniformes > Cyprinidae > Sinocyclocheilus > Sinocyclocheilus anophthalmus. Next base: position 29,103 of record JADLZN010003206.1, read on the forward strand.
ACTTTTAATAATTTAATAAATTTCATAATTAAAAAATTTCTTTCAGAAGTATCGAATCGGTATCGATATTGATGATACTGCCTTGAAAAATATCGGTATAGTATCGAAAACAAAATAAGGGGTATCACCCATCCCTAATTCGTACTCGAGCTCCGTCGCTCTGTTGCTCGACGAATAGCGCGTGTGTTAGACATTGACCTAATAGTGAACGATTTCGTTTTAACTAACGTCATTTTTTCTTTAATTTCTTTCGCGCATGAATGACGTTTAAAAAAAAAAAAATGTTTTTTTTTAAAGTAGATTAAAATTCATTTAAAAACACACGTTGCGTCCCGACATTAAAACGAATAGGGAAACGTCATGGTGTCACTGACTGAAACATAACACGCGCGACGTGCCAGAGTGTGCAGAACCGTTTTCATGAAAATGTTTATAACAACTATAGGCCTACTTTAAATGTAAGATGATAAATGTCAACTTTGAGGAAAAAGATAGATCCTATACGCTTTGAATAAAAAGTGTCCAGGACATTGTCATTAATTATGCATCAATATGCAGATTCGCCAAGTAGAACAAACATTCTAATCAACCAATCAGGTGTAAATGTAGTAAAGGTCAAGTTTAGGCTTACAACGAGGGTTAGGGCTTTTACAATATTATTATTCACCTTTCATTTCCCTCTGATTTTAGGGATACGTTATGGGGAGGGAGGGTTAGGTTTAGGGCTAGGGATAGGGTTAGTATGCCAATAAATTGCAGCAAAGTGTTTGTCGGATCTCATATGGACAAATCTTGATCTTTGAACATTAATTTCTGCAGAGTATTACAGCCAAACAGTGTTTTATAAAGTCAGGTTGCATAATAGCAGTTGTAAAAAGAGCTACAGCCATGATTAATGTTTTGTTGGATGGGTAGTTTTATGAAGTTCATACAGGTGCCCAGCAGAGTAACCAGAAAGTGCAGGGTTTAAGGGTTAGGGAAAGTCTTAAGGGTTTGAAACAACGCAAGGGTGAATAAATGATGACAGAATATACATTTTTTTGGTGAACTTTTCCTTTATTCCCTTGGTGTTTAATCATTCGTCCTCTTCTAAGTTGCTTAATCCTGGTGCTGGTGAACACTGACTTCAGGCATGGGTTAATCATGTTGCTTGGCCCCGCTGGCCTGCTGTGAGTTGGTATTTTAAGAGGCACAACACTTTTGCATGAACTTTGAATTTTTACCAGTACTATAATTCTGTCCAGAACTTGTTCTATTCAATACCATTTTCCTTGTTTATTTCCTGTTATCTAGAGATATATGGTTCTTATGACCCCAACACATGCATTTTGGCCTATCACTGTGTTGGAAGTATAAACGATTATAGTTTATTTTTACTTGATTATTATTATTATATTCTTAATATTATTGTATTTTATATAATTAATATATTTTTCTTAATTGTAAAGCGTACTATCAGTGGATGCATCTTATATTAACCTCTTTATCTTTATTATTAGTTTTTCAGTTTTATTATTATTTTATGATTCAGATATATTTTATTGTTTTATTGTTGTTAGTATTAATTTCTATGTGTGGCATGTATGACTTGAACATTCAGCTTTTTAAAGATGGTGGTTTGAGGATTCATTTCTGACATACGTAATATAAGAACATATTGTCAGTTGTTATCAAGGGTTCCCTGCTGATATGAAAAGCAAAATAAAGATGCAAAAGAATTAGTGCTACGCAACGATTAATCGCGATTAATTGCGTCCAAAATAAAAGTTTTTGTGTACATACATAATATGAGTGTGTACTGTGTATATTTAATATGTATATAAAAATACACACACATGCATGTATATATAATATAATTATTTATTAATTTAGATATAATATTAATTATTGATAACATAATACATGTAAATATTTTCTAAATGTATACTGTATGTGTGTGTGTTTTTATATACATAATAAATATACACAGTACTAGGGCTGTGCGATATTGAAGAAAAATGCGATATTCAATATGCGATACGATAATGCTTAAAGTGCCACATGCTCAGATGAAACAGTTTTACTCAGCTGTTGTTGAGTCAGTTCTGTGAACTTCTATAATTATCTTGTGTCATATATATATGGTTATATGTGAGTTCCTGTAAAACCACAACAAATTATTTGTGTTTGTGCACACTTAAGTGGTGAATAAAGCTAATTCTGATTCTGATTCTAATAAGAAAGCACCCCTACAACAACTTCTGAAAGTGAACGGTAGTGTTTTATTCGGAGCATTACATAAAAATGTCATTTTAACATTAGTGTAGTCATTTTAACATGAGTTTAGGCACTGAATAATAAAAAGGAAAAATAAACCACTGCTTAGTATTTACTCTTTGAATTCAATATGCTCTGATTCTTATTTAAGCTACAAAAGTTATTTAGGTAAGAGCAGTGAGTGATTTTCTCTTTGTCTTTTGTTCATGGCCCCAAATATTGCAAGCTGTATCGATATGCATATTGCGATATGAACATTTGCGATATTTCGATATGTTGCACAGCCCTACACAGGTACACACATTACGTAAACAAAAACTTTTATTTTGGATGCGATTATTCGCAATTAATCGTTGCCCAGCACTAAAAAGAATATAAAAGATTAAGTTGTTATAACATAAAATGTACATGACTGACGGCCTTGCCATCTAAATAGGGATGAAAATTGAAAGTAGATTTGCTTTGTTGGTAGAAAACATTGGGTTTTAGAATGACTAATTCCACTAAATTAATGTGTTAAATTGACATCCCTATTTATGAGACAAATATTGTGCCTTTTTTTAAATAAGGCAAATTATAGAAGCTCTCATGCTAAACCACCATAAATAATGGGCCAGTTGGGTTGTTAGTTAATTGGATGGTCCAGAACAGCTGATATTTACTATTTATCGGCCATGTCAGGGTACGCTGTGTAATACAGTGTGTTCTCATGCTGCTGATGAGTCATAAGCTGTGCTTAATGGATCATATGCAGGAACAGGGCTTGATCATAGAGGCTAAAGAAAATCAAACAGACTCTTTGCTATGCCTTTATCCCACTGTTTGATCCTCAAAAGCCTTGTGATCATAGAAATAATACAGGTTTGTCCCTTTTTTTGCCTTTGATACATCTCATTTAATTTCTTATCCTTCATAGATTTTGTGTTTTTTAAAGTATTGAACTAAAAAACCCAAGCTATTTTGCACAGTAACAGGAAAGAATCTGAGCAAACAGTCCATTTTTGACAGCATAGTGAGTTGACAAATCTTGGCCCGTGTGTCCTTGAATTTTTCATCACTGCTCTGCAGATAAGAACTGGTTTGTCCTTTCTTTTCTTGAAATAATATGTGAGAAAGATTAAACTGGTGTGAAACCCTCCATTCCAACCCAAACATCGTTTGTGCGGTGTTGTTATCTAAGCTGTCACAGACCTTCTAGGTCAGAGTCTTTCGCTCATGTCCTTATCATCTTTCAGCAAACAAGCCGACACAACAGCTTTGATGACACAAAATGAATTGAGATCCGTGAGTTTTGTCCATGATATACCATTATCAACTGCCTATCAAAGCCTATATGATTTTGTCATTCATTTCATATTAAGTCTATGGCTTGGCTTAGATTCAAAAGAACTAGTTGTTTTAAAGGTCTTCCCACCTGCTGTTAGAGTCATGTGGAGTATATTTCAACACATGATGTCCCACAGCCAGGGTTTGAAATGAATAACCTGCCAAATGCAGGTGAACATCAGCCATTGTGGGTAAACACACATTAAAGGGATGTTCCCCCAAAATGAAATTTTTGTCATTACTTACTCACCCTCATGTCGTTCCAAACCCGTAAGACCTTCATTTATCTTCGTAACACAAATGTGAGAGCTCTCAGCCCCTGCATAGACAGCAACGCAACTGTAATGTTCCCAGACAGAAACGTAGCAATGACATCGGTAAAACAGTCCATGTGACATCAGTGGCTCAACTTCAGTTTTGCGAAACTACGGGAATACTTTTTGAGTGCAAAGAAAACAAAAATAACATCATTTTTTCAACAATTCTTCTCCCCTGAGTTACGTCTTCCGCCATTTTAGAGAGTATCACAATGTATACGCACGCTTTCCCCTAAGCGTAAACAACGCTGATTACGTTCATGCACGCGCTTTCTCCCCCGAACGTAAACAACGCTGATTACGTTGATATGCTCTTGGGTACTCTCCAAATGCCGGAAGACATAACTCTGGGGGGGGGGTATTTTTGTTTTCTTTGTGCTCAAAAAGTATTATAGCTTCGCAAAACTGAAGTTGAGCCACTAATGTCACATGGACTGTTTTATCGATGTCCTTACTACGTTTCTGGACCTGGGAACATTTCAGTTGCGTTGCTGTCTATGCTGGGTCAGACAGCTCTCAGATTCCATCACAAAATATCTTAATTTGTGTTCTGAAGATGAACGAATCTTACGGGTTTGGAACAACATTGGGTGAGTAATTCATGACATAATTTTAATTTTGGGGTGAACTAACCCTTTAACTCATTAGCTATTTGGTGGTTTATGGATCATGACTAATTTCATTCCACTGCATGCATCGCTATCAGAACCCTTCCCTAAAACGATCTGTATATATATATATATAATAATATACTATACAATTACGATTAGATACAATTTCCTTGTTTTGCATTTGGACCTAGTTACACAAGTGAGTTTAACTCAAGTGGTCTGTGACCTCAAAATGACAATCTCAATTTGCTGTAGTACTCAATAGGCGTATTGTTCCGCTGGACAGGATTGTGTGGCAGTAATGTGTCCATTGTATGCAACTCAGTTACAGATATTGCATGTTTGTAGTGAATACTGACAATGAGCACACTCACAAATTCAGAAATTTTAGTTTGATGCTGACCTTTGACCATTTTACATGGTGTTAATGTAACTTGCCTGCTATAAATGGGGGTACATGAATTATATTAAATATGTCTGAATGCATGACAGTCTCTTTCTGATCACTTTTGAAGTTTACACTATACTGTTTGGGTTGTCAGAATTTTAAAAAATGTTTTGAAAGACTCTTGTGTTTACCAAGGTTGCATTTTTGATCAAAATTAAAAACAGTCATTTTGAAATAGATTACGATTTACACTGATGGGTTTATATTATATAAATACTATATATATGTATATATAATATAATATATATATATATATATATATATAATCCGATATTATATATCTATATAAATATATATATATATATAAAAGCTACAGTATGTGATAGAGTTTGGCTTGCTATATTTCATCAGCACATCCTCTCAGTGTCACCTATTACATTTTATCCTTGAGTCTGAACTCCTCTGGGCCTAAATACACTGACCCACATTTTTCGGGTGCTTTCTGCATTCAACACATGTTTGGGTGAATATCTTGAGCATAACAGAATTCGAAATATGTTATAATAGTGTCTTGTATTGGTTTGTTACGACAGGCAAGATTATTAAATTAACATATAATTAAAAGAGCTTAAGTCCACCTGATTACTCATTGAATAAACTGTGTTATGTTCATTATGTCTCCAGACCAGTGCTCAGTTTTCAGTGGTTTTTGTGCTTTGAAAACTAGTGATTGTGTTTTCTTTTATTATTTCATTTTATAGTATATTTATGTTAGTTCTTGACCAAGTCACTGAAGGCAATCATTTGTTGGCTCATCCGTGGAGCCGGTCGCAGGGCAGCCGCCCCTCCCGTCCAGGCCCCCGCCAAACCTGGTGGCAAGCGATAGAGCAAGAGGCCCGGAGACGGGCGACCCGGAGGTGGAGGGACGTTCTCTTCAGGAGATGGTAAGCACACCAATCCCTCCCCCGGAGGAGGGGCGGGCGGAGAATCTTTTCACCACTGACCTCTCGGTCGGTGGTACCCAAATTCTCGACAAAGAGCGATTCCTCTATTTTTTGGGTCCCCAGATTGGACGGGGGGTTGTGGACGATCTAGTTCGTATCACACTCACCCTCCTCTCTCGCCATTGAGCAGCAGTTGTGGATCTGGAGGACGAACCAACGGACTACCCCTCACCCTCCCTGCTCGACGCAGTCAGTTTTACACACACCATACCCTGCCTCGGACCGCTACGATACGCCCGGGCCGGTCCCCTGCGTTTTCCGCGCGGACCGCCACTGCGGGTACACCTTAGTTCTGGTTGATGCCACTAGCCTCGATGTCTTGGAGCCTGTGCGTGAGCTACCCAGCCGTCTCGATGGCTCCTTCGAACCGTCAGGCGCGGCTATGCGATTCAGTTTCCGGCATCCCCCCCCCCCCCAAGTTCAGTGGCATCCGCTTCACAACAGTGAAGGCGGCCGATGGTCCTGTCTTGCGGGCGGAGGTCGCAGTCCTACTGTCGAAGGATGCGATAGAGCCGGTCCCTCCAGCCGATATGAATACGGGGTTTTACAGCTCCTACTTCATTGTACTCAAGATAGGCGGTGGGTTACGACCAATCTTGGATCTGTGTGTCTTGAACTGGGCCCTTCACCGGTTACCGTTCAATTTGTTGATGCAGGAACGCATCTTCGGGTGCAGTCCGTCCCCGAGATTGGTTTGCAGTGTTCGACCTGAAGGACACGTACTTCATGTTTTGACCCTTCCGCACCACAGACCATTGCTGTGGTTCGCGTCCGAAGGACGAGCATATCAGTACGAGGTCCTGCCCTCCGGGCTGTCCCTGTTGCCCTGTGTCTTCACGTAAGTTACGGAGGTACCCCTTGTTCCCTTGAGAGAACAGAGAATTCGCATTCCCAAACTACCTCTACGAAGCAGTCTCGGGATCAGTTGTGCAAACACAGGGATTCGGTGCTTTCACACCTCAGCCTGTTGGGACTTCGGGTCAACTGGGAAAAGAGCAAACTCACCCCGACGCAGAGTATCTCTTTTCCCGTATGGAGGGCCTCGTGTAAGAGCATATGGCAGCTACGGCGGTAGTCACGCCGCTGGGGCTGCTCCATAGGAGACCGCTGCGCACTTGCTCCATGGCCGAGTCCCGAGGTGGGGCGTGGCAACGCGGCACTTTCCGGTTCCAAGCTACACCGGCCTGCCGCCAAACCTTCAACCCGTGGTCAGACCTTGCGTTCCTCTGGGCAGGAGTGCCCCTGGATCAGGTCTCCAGGCATGCTGTGGTTTGCTCGGATGCCTCAACCACCGGCTGGGGGCCACATACAACGGGCTTGCAGTGTCAGGGATTTGGACGGGACCCCAACTGCACTGGCACATCAACCGCCTCGATTTGCTGGCAGTGCACCTTGCCCGGGGCCGTCTCAAATTGCGCTTAGCGGCAGCATGTACTGTCCGCATGACAACCACAGCGACTGTTTGCGTACATCAAACGACAAGTTGTCTGCGCTCCCGTCGCATGTCGCAACTCGCCCGCCACCTTCTCCTTTGGAGTCAGAAGGTTCTGAGTTCACTTCGTGCCATTCACATTCCGGGTTTGCTCAACCGTACAGCCGACGAGCTGTTTCGAGCAATGCTCCCGGGAGAATGGCTACTCCATCCCCAGATGGTCCAGCTGGAGAAACCTCTCACTGCCAGTTGTTCTTCGCCCTGACCGACGGAACACTCGGCACTGACGCTCTGGCACACAGCTGGCCGCGAGGCCTTCGCAAGTATGCATTTCCCCCATTGAAGCCTTCTTGCACAGTTGTTGTGCAAGGTCAGGGAGGACGAGGAGCAGGTCCTGCTGGTGGCACCCTTTTGGCCTTCCCGGACCTGGTTCCCGGAACTGATTCTCCTCGCGACAGCCCCTCCTTGGCCTATTCCTCTGAGGAAGGATTTACTGACGCAGAGACGGGGCACCCCTTGGCACCCACGTCCAGACCTCTGAAAACTTCATGTCCGGTCCGCGTTCCAGGTCTCACGTAATTTAGCTAAATGTATGCACTGCGTTGCATTTGCCGTAGAAATTACAATCTGTCATTTTGTCGAGGGCAATGCCCTGTGAATGTCTTTATTCTTCATTCTGCATAATAATAGCATTGCTAGTATGTGAGTATAGAAGCAAAAAAATTATGAGACACCGTCAAGGTGTGTATTGGGGAAATTATTACTGGATTTATGTGACTCGTTTCTTTTTACCACTTTGTCTTGCATTATTTTTTTAGGGAAATTGCTGGTGTTCAACATGAATCATTTGGCTGTTGGGCTTGAAACACTTTGACTTGATTTGTAGTTCAGCATCAATGCAGCTACTGTGGTAGAAGGTCACTTTCCCTGTGGGCTTGTTTCTATTTAGTCAATACACACACCTTGCTTTAAACATCTACCATGTAGACACCCGACTTTTTCTCTGTAATTCCACTTTTTCTATCCCCCGTTCACACATGAGCGGAGTCACTTTGTCTAATTCAATTGCACCACCTTTGCATGAGCAGAAAGAAGCTAAGTCAGTCTCAATGGTCTATACAGATACACTTTTATTTAAATTGCATCTATCTTGTACTATCAGCACACTGGAGTTTGAGATCGAGCTTCAGTCAAGCTTGAAGTAAACTGTAATTATCCTCCAGTTCTCAACCACTCTGAATTTCTTCTCTAGGTAAAAGGAAAATTTATTTTTTTAACAGTGTGGTGCTCTGTTTAAGTGAACACTATTGGTAGGAAGGGGTTGTAGTTGA
>JADLZN010003207.1:0-251847 GCA_018155175.1 Sinocyclocheilus anophthalmus
ACGCGTACTTTCATGTTTCTATCCTTCCGCGCCACAGGCCATTCCTGAGGTTTGCATTCGAGGTGGCGGGCATACCAGGGCATACCTTCGGGCTGTCCCTTTTGCCCCGTGTCTTCACGAAAGTTACGGAGGCAGCCCTTGTTCCCATGAGAGAGCAGGGCATTCGAATCCTCAACTACCTCGACGACTGGCTCATACTAGCTCAGTCTCAGGATCAGTTGTGCGAGCACAGGGACTTGGTGCTTTCACACCTCAGCCTGTTGGGCCTTCAGGTCAACTGGGAAAAGAGCAATCTCTCCCCGACGCAGAGGATCTCTTTTCTCGGTATGGAGTTGGCTTCAGTCGAACAGACAGCACGCCTCACGCAGGAACGTGCTCAGTCGGTGTGGAACTGCTTGAATACATTCAAGAGCAAGATGGCGGTCCCACTGAAATTGTTTCAGAGGCTCCTGGGGAATATGGCGGCCACGGCGGCAGTCACGACACTGGGGCTACTCCATATGAGACCGATGCAGCACTGGCTCCATGGCCGAGTCACGAGGTGGGCGTGGCAACGCGGCACCATCCGGGTCCAGGTGACACCGGCCTGCCGCCAAACCTTCACCCCGTGGTCAGACCTTGCGTTCCTCCGGGCAGGAGTGCCCCTGGAGCAGGTCTCCAGGCATGCTGTGGTTTGCACAGATGCCTCAACCACCGGCTGGGGGGCCACGTACAACGGGCTGGCAGTGTCAGGGGTTTGGACGGGGCCCTTTTTTCCTGCACTGTCAGCTGGCCCATAATTACTGGCCTCGCGACGTGCTGATCAAGTGCACCTTGGCCCTGACGCCGTTCTCCAAGGGAGCTTACGATCGGGGCAAGCATGTACTGTCCGCCCGCGACAAGATACAACCGGCAGGTTGCGTACGATCAAAAACCGACAAGGTGGTCTGCGCGCCGTCGCGCTTGTAGAACTCGGCCCGCCCACCTCCTCCTCTGAGACTAGTCAAAAGACATCTGGGTAGCTCGTGCTGTTCACATCCTGGGATGATCAACGGGGCAGCGACGAGCTGTCGCAGCTGCGCAGCGGCGCGGGCAGAAGAAATGGCGAGACTCCATCCCCAGACGGTCCAGCGGGTTTGGGGACGTTTCGGAGCCGCTCATGTAGACCTGTTTACCTCTCCAGAAACATCTCAATGCCAGTTGTTCTTCTCCCTGCCCGAGGGAACACTCGGCACGGACGCAATGGCACACAGCTGGCCGCGGGGCATGCTCAAGTATGTGTTTCCCCCAGTGAGCCTTCTGGCACAGTTCCTGTGCAAAGTCACAAGGGATAAGGAAACCGAGGAGCAGCGGTACGAAGGTCATGCTGGTGGAGCACCGATTGGCCCGACACAGGGACCTGGGGGTTCCCGGACACACGCTCCTCGCGACAGCCCCTCCTTGGCCGATTTCTCTGAGGAAGGATTTACTGACTCAGGGACGGGGCACCCTTTGGCCCCCGCGTCCAGACCTCTGGAAACTTCATGTCTGGTCCCTGGACGGGACGCGGAGGTTCTAGGTAGCCTACCCCAAGGGGTAGTTGACACCACCACTTCAGCGAGAGCACCGTCTACGAGACACGCCTACGCTTTGAAGGGGAACCTGTTCGTTGAGTGGTGTTCTTCTCGTCGGGAAGACCTCCGGAGATGCCCGATCGGAGTTGTGCTGTCCTTCTTGCAGCAAGGGCTGGAGCGAAGGCTGTCTCCCTCCACCCTTAAAGTTTATGTCTCGGCGATCGCTGCGAACCACGACCCCTTAGAAGGGAGGTCGTTGGGGAAGCATGACTTGATCGTCAGGTTCCTTAAGGGGGCGAGAAGGTTAATTCCTCCACGGCTCCCCTCTATACCTTCTTGGGACCTGAGTCTGGTGCTCACGGCACTACAGCAGGCCCCGTTTGAGCCTTTACAGGCAGTGGAGCTGAAGTTCCTCTCAATGGAGACTTTGCTCCTGCTGGCATTGGCCTCTATCAAGAGGGTAGGGGACCTGCACGCATTTTCGTTCAACGATTCGTGCCTAGAGTTCGGGCCGGCTGATTCCCAGGTAACCCTGAGGGCCCGGCCCGGCTACGTGCCCAAGGTTCCCGCTACTCCTTTCAGGGATCAGGTGGTGAACTTACAAGCGCTGCCTCGGAGGAGGCAGACCAGCCCTAGCTTTGCTCTGTCACGTCCGAGCCTTAAGGTGCTACGTAGACCGGACGCAAAGCTTCAGGACCTCAGACCAGCTCTTTGTCTGTCACGGAGGCCGGCAGAAGGGGAATGCCGTCTCAAAGCAGAGGATGGCCCACTGGATAGTGGATGCCATCACCCTGGCTTATCAGGCACAGGGTGTGCCCTGCCCGCTCAGGTTGCGAGCTCACTCAACTAGAAATGTTGCATCCTCCTGGGCGCTGGCTCATAGAGCCTCTCTGACAGATATTTGTAGAGCTGCAAGCCAGGCGACACCTAACACATTGGCTAGATTCTATAGCCTTCGTGTGGAGCCGGTATCCTACTGTGTTCTCACCTCAAACGGGTAGAAGCACTGAGAGTCCCCGGCTTCGGGTCGGCTTGCAAAAGCCACTCCAGAGAGTTCATACAGTAGACCCTGTTGAGTTCCTCCGTCCCTTCGGCAGCCAGACGTGGCGGAGCGTCCGGCGCCAGGCCTTCACTCGCTGAATCCTCGAGAACCGGTAGAAGGCTGGGTTCCATATGTAAGACCTAAGTGGATCCCATATATGTAAAGCCCACGGTATAGCCTTGAGCCCGTGTTCCCCGGCAGACTTCTGCCATTCCAAGAGGGTTAAATCACCTCCATTCTTCCATATGCACCTAAGGGATGTCCCTATGTGTATTGCTCCGAAACCTCCTTCAGGAAGGTTCTAGCTTCCGTAACGTCCCTGTTCCAAGTAGAACACACAAATAGAATGGGTACGTTTTCCTAGTGTTATCCAGTCTTACTCATTGGGTAGTTCCATTGCAGCAGTAGCTGGTCCTCTTTTGAAGAAGCCCTGGCCTACGCCAAAAAAATAGGGGCGCAGGTGGCTTCCAAAGGACACTGGAAGGGGCAGTAGCTGTGGCCTTTTGGTAGGATCCCAATTTTGTCGGTCCTCCGACGTGACGTCGAGATGACCGACTGGAGGGGGAACGTCTCGGTTAGTATGTAACCCTCGTTCCTGAAGGAAGGACGGAGAACGTCACGTCCCTGTCGCCACAGTATCTGTGCCACGACCTGAGCGGCCGGGCAACCGCTCGGCTCCGAAGCGAAAAGCTGTATATGCGCTGCATCTGCTGCCTACTTTTATACTCACGCTGTGATCAGCAGCAGATGGATGCAATAATCGCATGCCAATGTGCACATGGCTCGTTTAGTTTACACTCGAAGTTGATTGGTCTCTCTAAGCGAGATCCCAGTTTCGTCGGTCATCCGACGTGATGTCTTCGTTCCCTCCTTCAGGGAATGTGGGTTACATACGTAACCGAGACGTTCTGCTTTCAAGTGATTCTCTTAAATCACAACATATCTGCTGTCATATTTGGCACCATAATTGCTACACTTACTGTACATACATAATTCTTTATAATGACTGAATTCTGTAGTTAATTACACACTGTCTTTACACAGTCCTGCTTCACTGTCCTTTATTTCCAGAGTCCTCCTACACTTTTGTCTCTGGGATTGACAAAAGAGACACGAGATAAACACTAAGAGTGAAATACCGTCAGGAAAGATGTAAACTGGAGAGTCTCAGGGTTGTAGACAGGCTAGTAGTACTCAACTCTAGTAGTACTTTCCCTCCAGGAAAAGCTGAGCTCAGGTGGTGCAATTTGCATTGTAAAAGGACTTGTAGTCCATGTTGCTCTGTCAAATCCCATCCAGAGGCTTGCATGGAGAAAGAAAGTACTGGAAATGAGAGAAATATGCTTCTGGTAACACTCAGATTACCAGAAGCACATTTGGTAACACAATCAGATTTTTGGAGATACCGAATCAGTAAAAAGTAATAGTTAAAAAATAAAAATTAAATAAAATTAGGCTATCAGGCCATCCAAGATGTGGATAAGTTTGTTTCTTCATCAGAAAGAAAAAAAAAGAGAGAGAGAAACGTAGCATTACATCACTTGCATCCTCTGCAGTGAATGGGTGCCACCAAACATCTGATAAAAACATCACAATAATCCACACACAACTCCAGTACATCAATTAACAAATTGTGAGTGAATAAATGGGTGTTTGTCAGAAAACAAATAGATTATAAGACTTTTTTTGTTTTAACAATCAAACCGTTCAGCATAATATTGCTTCCTCCAGTGAAAAAGTAATCTCAAATGAATCAGGAGAGAAATATTCACAGATCACGCAGCAACAGCCCAAAACAGTTGTAAACAAATATGCATGTGGATTTTGATTTGAGAGGACAGATCTCTTTTTCTCTAGAGAACGTTATATGACTCGTATTTTGGCCAGAAGTGAGGTTTAAAGTGAAAATGCCTTAATGATGGATTTGTTTCTTTTACAAACATGCAGCTTTTCACTCCACATGATGTTAACTGATGGACTGGAGTGGTGTGTGGATTACTTGTGGATTATTGATGTTTTTATCAGCTGTTTGACTCTCATTCTGACGGCACCCATTCACTGCAGAGGATCCATTGGTGAGCAAGTGATGAAATGCTACATTTACTCAAATCTGTTCTGATGAAGAAACAAACTCATCTACATCTTTAATAGCCTGTAGGGGAAAACATGTCAGAATACTTTTTTGTTTTTGTTGTTGGTATTTTAATGCTGATGCAAAGCTAATAAGAGTAGATTTACTATAGGGAAACCTCTTAAAAAGTTACATATTGTTTGTGTTTGCAAGTTTGTAAGTGTTTGTAAACCTGTAGATAAATAGAAGCTAGAGGCAGATGCATTGGGACCTACATGTGGGCAGTTTACTATCAGAGCGCATCAATTTACGCCTACTATTGTAATTTCAGGTAACTTGGGGATATTGCTATATCACACCTCATATGGAGCATGAAAAGTGGGATATTACAAAAGTGAGGAAATTAAATTCCTATGCTCTTTTTGAACGTTGGTTAACGTCATGAGATATAAAGTAAGAGCAGAGCCTGTATTTATATAATATATATATATATTAGATTATAATATATATATATATAATATATATATAACCAATATTCTATCACTCAAGGCCTATATATATGATATTCAGAATAAACTGATATGCAGGACTAAACATGCATTTGGTGTCCTGAAATATACCTCTAGAATATAACGTATAACCATAACTACTTTATATTTATAACGTAAGGGTCCTTGAGGAATATTTGTTTGCTGCTAATGTGAACAAGGCCTAAAAACTGCCAGTGCTATTATACTTATTTGCATCAAGAACAAATACTGAAAAAAATAGGTTGCACACTAAAAAAGGCTGAGAACTGATAGTTCGTATGGCATTATATTAGCATATTCTGATAATGGGCTTGAAGCCAATGTGCATTTGTATGGTGTTTTCTAAAAATGTATTGATTCATTTTTTTTTTCAAATCACATACATTTCAATATTTACTTTCCCATTCCTACACATGTTTGATTATTTACCCAAAAGAGGATGTTCTACATTCAAAAAACAATTTATTCCCACATTGACACAAAATTACATTTACAGTTGACCCTGCATATATGCATAATGCATGCGTGCAAAACTCTTTTAATGTAGCTGAACTGCATAATGCATTGACTGTCTGCTTGCAAGGTAAGCAATCCCTGTTTGACTAATCTCTGTACTTCACTGAAGTCCCTTCGTTCTCTAGTCAATGCTAATTAACTTCCTCAAGCTACCTGGGATGAAAGTAATCTGCCATCTGCTATGCTGGAGCAACTCCTAACCGTGCAGCTAGTGAGCTGCAAATTAACTTGGGATAATCATATGCATTAAACTGTAAAAAAAAAAAAAAAAAAAAAAAAAAAAAAAAAAAAAAAAAAAAGTGGAAAAATTGTTAATTCAGTGAACAGTTTCTATTTGATCTGACTATTAAAAATGAACTTTGTTGGTATAGCCTAGTGCAATCAGGCTGATCCAGTCACATTAAATTAGATTTGCATTTCCTGAAGGATATACCAACACTTGTATACCAGTATATGAAATGCATTCGATTTTCACTGTTGCATGGCTCTTAACAACAATCTCCATAATTGTAAATGTATCTAAGAGATGCAAAAACATGAATACGATTATGTATAATTTCATACTCTAAGATACTAATGACACAATATAGCACACTATATTTTGTTTTGTTTTATCACTTCTCTACGAGTTTCACATGAAAGCAAAACGATTTCTGCGAAGAGCTCATCATAATTCCAGGTACAGTCATATCAGTATTGATTCGCCTCCTGTTGGGCTAGCTTGCTAAATTGACATATCTGGGCAAAGCTACCCTTCAGCTGATAGTAGCAACGTTTAGCCCACAGCCCTGAGATTAAGCCAGTGCCACTGAGCTTAGAGGCCGAGCTCATTTAAAATCGCTACCAGTGTTCATTAAGGACTCAAAAGAGGCTGGGAATTTTCCCTTCAAGATAAGGACAATCAGTGATTACCTGAGAAAGATTAAGCAGCCCCAGCCCCGCTGCACCGCCCTACTTGGATCCGGGGCGAGGCGGTTATCTTTACTTATTTAACTGTGGTAAAGCCAACTCGGGGGAATGGCAGGTGCTGCAACAACACTATTGATTTGTTCTGCAGGCCTAAACAAAGTCCTATTTGAATTGCATGCAGGAACCCTTTATGTGGAATACAGAACGGCCTTAAACACAACCAAATATTTCTCTGCACAAGTAAAACTGTTAATCTGTCACACTCGGATGGTCTGCATGCCTTTGCAATGTTTTATTTTTGAATGCGAATGCAATGCAATATTTGCACAAATTTGTTTATTACAGACTGCAATTTTTTTTATTAGTACCAAAACAGAGGCAAATTATGAAAAGGTGCCCTTTAAGCAATTTCCCTCTTCACTAACACCGTAACTATTTTGCAATATTGTTGTGATGAGAAGTTTCTTTTAGACAGAAACGCTTCACCGTTCTTTGATAATCAACATCTCAATTATCATTTCAAATCACAAGCATTATATTTAATATATACGAAGTGTGCCATTTGTTGGAGGTTAAAACTGCATATTTTTTTACAGGTTAAAATGCAGAGACAGGTAAGCCATTTACGCAGGTTTCTAAACATTGCTTAGCAATATTGGCTTGTGCAAACACTGCAAACTAATTGCAAGAGTTTTGGTGGGACTATATTTGGAATGAAGACTGGAGTAATGATGCTGAAAATTCAGCTTAACATCACATGAATAAATTACATTTTAAATGATATTCAAATGGGACAAAATAATTTTAAATTGTAATAACATTTCACAATATTCTTGTTTTTACTGTATTTTTTAAATGAAATAAATAGCCTTGGTGACTATAAGAGACTTCTTTCATTACAAAATCTTACCGACCCCAAACTCGGCTTTAAAAGAAACATTCAGAGTTGTTCCTGGTCACAAAATCCAATATATTTCACTGCAATGATTGTAGTAGTTCTCTAATTCAATTTCAATCCAGTACAAAGCTTGCCAATCAGAGGATGAATGAACAAAACCGTACTTTATTTCTCCATAGGTCCTCAAAACAGGACCATCTCTAGAGCCAGATCTTGAGAAGCAAATCAAATGCAACCTTGTCATTAGTGCATCAATGGTGACCCCCTTAATCTATGCCCCTCTGAGCCAAAAGTACAAGATGTCAAGCAGCAATTCAGAAGCTGGGAACATTTACAATCTCAGTCCGTCCGAAACATTTGGCTGAGAAAGCAGATGAGAGTAAAAAGGCAGGGAAAAGCTGTGACGATTGGCCACCACACTGACTGACTGTGTGACTGCAAGCGGAATCACTTACATGTGCCATTGAACACAGCTGCAAACAGATTGTTGAATTTTAGTAGAAAATCCAACTGAATGAATAAATGCATTACATACCGTACATGGGAGGAAATGACGCACACTAGACTTGCGCTTGTATCGTCTACATGAGCAGCCAAACTCAACCCATGTACTAACTGCATGATCCCAATTTAATGCATGTTGATTTGTTTTATATTTAAAGTAGAGTGATGAAATTAAATACAGTTGTTTCATTATTTGGTTCATAAATTATATAATATAATAATATATAATATAATAATATATAATATAATATAATTTGTGCATGTATACAGTGAAGATGTCTTAAGTCACACTAAACAGGTCTGACTATCATTGCATTTGATTACAAAATATCAAACCACGCCCATTTATTTTAATTCTAAACCATTTAAAGGAATAGTTCACTCAAAAATTTAAATTTGCTGAAAATGTACTCTGCATGAACCCACAGGTCATCCAAGAAGTGGATAGGTTTGTTTCTTCATTGGAGAAATAAATTACATCGCTTGCTCACCAATGGATCCTCTGCAGTGAATGGGTGCCGTCAGAATGAGAGTCCAAACAGCTGATAAAAACATTACAGTAATCCACAGCACTTCAATCCATCAATTAACATCATGTGAAGTGAAAAACTGCATTTTTGTAAGAAACAAACCCATCATTAAGGTCTTTAAACTGTTGCTTCTAGACCAAATGCAAGTCCATAATCCATAATAACACTTCCTTCAGTGAAAAATTCCATCACCTGTTGTCCTCTCAGATCAAAATCCACCCACATATTTGTTCAGAATTGTTTTTGCTTGTAAACGGTGCTTGATCTGTGCATATTCCTCTCTTTTTCACTGGAGGAAGCATTATTGTGGATAGAGGACTCATATTTTAGACAGAATCAGTGGTTTGAAGTTAAAATGTCTAAATGGAGGATTTGTTTCTTACTAACACACAATATTTTGCTTCATAAGACATTAATTGATGGACTGGAGAGGTGTGGATTACTTGTGGATTATTGTGATGCTTTTTATCAACTGTTTGGATTCTCATTCTGACGGCACCCATTCACTGCAGATGATCCATTGGTGAGCAAGTGATCAAATGCTAAATTTCACCAAATCTTTTCTGATGAAGAAACACATTTACTTCTTGGATGGCCTGAATGGGAGTACTTTATAAAGACATTTTCAGTTTTGGGTGAACAATTCATTTAATTTAAACATAAGATATCCGAAGTGTTTGCTAGTTGGTTTACATTTATGGCCTGCAATGATGCACTGAAACGTTTCAAGTGTGGCTTAAGTGTGCGATTACATGTTTGGGCGTTTGGTAAACTCAGTTCAAGAACACTATTGACTTTCCCCACCTGGTCTAGCATGGATATATGCACAGCCTAGTCTGAATTGTGCAGCTGCACAGCATCTCGCGGCATTTTAAATGCAATTTTTCCCAAGTGCGTCTGACAACCCAAACACTACAGACTGCAATTTCCAATGCTCAGCTTTTTTGCCCCCCCCATGTGAATATAAATTTTCCTGCATATTGCCTCAAAATTGCCGTCCTAAATCATTGGCTGATTTTGTAATGAAATGTAAATGGGTTGTAGAGGAAATTTAATCAAGGTTTTAAAGTTGTTTATTAGATCATAACCACCAGTATGATTTTAAAAGCCCCATTAAGTTAAGTGAAATTGCAACTTGTGTGTAGCCTCCAGTGGCTTAACTTTCCAAACGTATAAGTGAAGAAAATTTGGCAGGACGTATTTTGAAAGGCAATAGATAGGAGGAAAAAAAAATCAAAGTCATTTTGAATCTTTCAATAAAAATGATGAGTGCTTCATCTACATCCTTTTCTGCACTACGACGACCCCAGTAATAAGGCTGCTTTTTCTCTTAGTCACATTGCCCTTTTGAGAGTAGTTATCTTTCATGCGTAAGCTTTCTTGTATCTGTATTGCAGCCCCAAGTCATCGCAATGTCGGAGCAGATCGTCGGATGTCCCCCCCTCGAGACGATCCGGAGTTCGGCAAGGCCTCGGCTGTGTACCGTGGGCCCACCTCCCTTGTTCGTTCCTTTGTAGTGCCGAGCAGTGTTTGGTGTTTTTGTTATACCAACTTTAGATTTTGTGGTTCGTAATCTTTTTCTTTTGGCATGGACCCACTATGAGCAGGACTGCTTGTGCGAGGGAGAGGGGGGAGAGTTGAAGAACCCCCCCCCGAGGCGAGATTTATACTAAAGAGATGGGAGATGTGGTGTGAAAAAACATTGTGGATATTTGTTTCCGCAGTTAAGATGTCTTTTTTGACCCCCATATTTATTATATTTCAAAGACAGTATTTACTTCCACAGGCTTTTTATGTTTATCAACACTTACAGATATCAAAATAAAAAATGTTTTCATTCAAAAAAAAAGATTTAAACTCCATGTAACAACTAGGTCCACTAAAGGCAAAACAGTTTTTTTAAGAACCCAATTGTGTAGAGCTTCGTTTATTCCAAAAAAAAAAAAACAATTCAAATGAATTCCTCCAAAATAAAAAAAAACAAACAAAAAAAAACACATACTCCACTAAAAAGAACGGCCTTGGTTCTTTTTGACCTTGGCATGAACCAGATGACCTTCTCACCGGAAAACAGGTTTACAACTTCAATACACGACAAGAGAGAACAAAGGCTACATCGAGGGCTGGGGGGGCTGGGCCTAAAAAGCGGGGCGCCTATCTAAGGCTGCCGGGCCTAATACGCTCGGCTTGGAGCGCTTGGAGGCTAAGAGGATAGGGGGGCTAACAATTAAATACATTTATTTATTACCAGCCCCCCTCCCCCCCCCCCCCCACCCCCCCCCCCCCCCCCCCACCCCCCCCCCACCCCCCCCTAATTTTGTTTTGTTTTTACAAACTTGTATCTAGGGCCAAGGGCATTAATGTGTTTTTTTCCAACCAATGAGGAACAAGACACATGACTCCCCCTTCCCTTTAACCCACCAACCAATTTGTGACGAACATACAAGGAACCAATAGAAGGGAAATACTAAGGAGATAGAAAACAAGGATGCGAGGGCCAAAGAGGAACCACCCACATGGACTCCTCTTTATAGACAGCTTACCAGGAACCCCATGACCTCTACAACTCTTCCAACAATAAAGGAGCCGAGAGGAGCAATTGAACAACAGAATAAACAAACAAAAACCCAAACCACACGTTATAATCAATTCTACATGGCAACTTAAACAGTTTGACGGTATAAAATGCATAACATGCATGTTCAACTTTGCACACTTCTCTTGAGTGACTTTAATGGCAATTAGTGTAATATGTGTGATTATCTTTTAATAAGCATGCAGTAATGTAATTATCTTGTTTTATGCATTAACCTAGCTAAAGGTGTTTTAATTGGAGGCTATGAAGGAGCATAGCTACTTAACCTTGAATAAAATCCACCAGATGTTCCTGCTGGGTTACATCAGTCAGTCTGGGTGAACTTGACCTGCATCTAGTTAAAAGGATACTGCTGTGTCAGGGCTAATAATCGCCCATTCATTTGAATACATGAGGAAGAGGGGGAAGGAAGAAAAATATAATGATTTGTTTTCTGAAAAATTAATTTATGATTTTTGTTGTATTTCTAAATATAAGATACACGCAAAATAATAAAGCAAAGCTCACATAAGCTGTACATTTTGTGGTCATATTTCACCCTAAATACAAAAGAATCACCCACAAAAGTACACTTTACCAGTCAAAAGTTGGAAATAAGAAACTAATTAAGATTTATTTTGTACATGTTTTTGACAGGAAAAAAAAAAAAAAAACTAAAAAATAATAATAATAATTACTAATAATAATAATAATAATAATAAATAAAAATAGGTTGGGTTAAGGATTGCAGGGGAAAATTAGGCTTGGCATTAACAGGGGGAAAAAATACCATTTAAAATATATAACAAAATATTTGTTTAAAATGGTATTTTTTCCCCCTGTGAATGCAAAGTAATTTTCCTGCAGCCTTACATATCATATTATTATATATTATTATTATATATTATTATTATTTTTATTTTTTTTGCAGTCAAAAACATTACAAATCTAATTATTCCAAATTTTGACTGGTAACGTTTGCGAAATAATTAAGAATTTTGTTTTTTTTTTGTAATCTGTTTTTGATGCAAAAAAAAAAAAAAAAAAAAATAATAAAAAAAGAATATTAATAATCATAATAATACTATCTAATAATTAATATAATAATAGGTAAAGGCTTCTGCAGGGGAAATGAGTCTTGAGTCACAGGGGGGAAACAAATAACCATTTAAAATATATTAACAAATATTTTTTGTATTTTAAATCTGTAAAAATAATTTTATGATCTATATATACGGGTGTACGAGGGGGAAGAAAAGTAGTCAGAACCCCCTTAAATTTTTCACTCTTGTTTATGGCAGCCATTGCTAAAATCATTTACGTTAATGTTTTTTAACCTTAATGTACACCACAGCACCCCCCTAATTGACAGAAAAAAAAAACACAGAATTGTTGACATTTTTGCAGTTTTATTAAAAAAAAAAAACTGAAATAACACATGGTCCTAAGTATTCAGACCCTAAGTATTGCTCAGTATTTAGTAGAAGCACACTTTTGATATAATACAGCCATGAGTCTTTTTGGGGGGGGAGGGAAGATGTTGGAACAAGTTTTTCACACCTGGATTTGGGGATTCTCTGCCATTCCTCCTTGCAGATCCTTCCAGTTCTGTTAGGTTGGATGGTAAACGTTGGTGGTCAGCCATTTTTAGGTTTCTCCAGAGATGCTCAATTGGGTTTAAAGTCAGGGCTCTGGCTGGGCCATTCAAGAACAGTCACAGAGTGTTTGTGAAGCCACTCCTTCGTTATTTTAAATGTGTGCTTATGGTCATTGTCTTGTTGAAAGGTAAACCTTCGGCCCAGTCTGAGGTCCTGAGCACTCTGGAGAAGGTTTTCGTCCAGGATATCCCTTTACTTGGCCTCATTCATCTTTCCCTCAATTGCAACCAGTCGTCCTGTCCCTGCAGCAAAAAACACCCCCACAGCATGATGCTGCCCACACGCCATGCTTCACTGTTGGGACGTATGGACAGGTGATGAGCAGTGCTGGTTTTCTCCACACTACGCTTAGAATAAGGCCCCAAGTAAGTTCTCTCTCGGTCTCTCAGGACCCGAGAATCTTTATTTCTTCACATCTTGGAAGGCTTCGGTGTTTTTTAGCAATCCATGTGGGGATTTCATGTGTCACACACTCTGCATAAAGCCCCGACTGGTGGAGGGCCTGCAGTGATGGTTGACTTTACAACTTTCTCCCATCTCCCGACTGAATCTCTGGAGCTCAGCCACAGTGATCATTTGGTTCTTCTTTACCTCTCTCACCAAGACTCTTCTCCCCCAATAGCTCAGTTTGGCCGTACGGCCAGCTCTAGGAAGGGTTTTGGTCATTCCAAACGTCTTCCATTTAAGGATTATTTAGGCCACTGTGCTCTTAGGAACCTTATGTGCAGCAGAATTTTTTTTGTAACCTAGGCCAGATCTGTGCCTTGCCACAATTCTGTCTCTGAGCTCTTCAGGCAGTTACTTTGACCTCATGATTCTCATTTGCTATGACATGCACTGTGAGCTGTAAGGTCTATATAGACAGGTGTGTGGCTTTCCTATCAAGTCCAATCAGTATAATCAAACAACGTTGGACTCAAATGAAGGTGTAGAACCATCTCAAGGATGATCAGAAGAAAGGGACAGCACCTGAGTTAAATATATGAGTGACACAGCAAAGGGTCTGAATACTTAGGACAATGTGATATTTCAGTTTTTCTTTTTAATAAATCTGCAAAAATGTCAACAATTATGTGTTTTTCTGACAATATGGGGTGCTGTGTGTACATTTAATGAGGAAAAAAAAATAACTTAAATTATTTTAGCAAATGGCGGCAATATAACAAAGATTGTTTGAAAAAATTGAAGGGGGTCTGAATACTTTCCGTACCCACTGTATATATATATATATCTATATATATATCTACATTTTGAATAACACAAAAAGTGAAACGTGACCTGCTGGACACATCCCCATAATATTCACCCAGTTAGTTTCATTACATTCTCATGAATTATAAATTTGTATCATTTCCTCCGTTAAGAAGACGTTCATTAACAACACAAACTTTATAGAAATACAAACTTTAATGCATTTTAAACTCACTGTATTCAATTCATGTGAGATGAGCATGTTATTTTGAGAGAAAGAGGGATTAAAAAAAAAAAAAAACACGCCAAAGGTCAAGCTCATCCGCCTGGTGATTACTTTACCATCCTCGATTGCATTATTGTTTGTCTTGCAATTTCCTCTCATCAGGCTATCATTTGATTATGCAAATAAGCAGCTGCGCTGGGCACCTTGGTCGTCTGGAATGCGATGCTTATCACCATGGCGATGGATACGGGGATTCAGGCCCGACCGATCTTTCCTCCCACCGGCTTATTTGACACAACCCTCTTCCTTGTCTAGTCTCTGCCTGCCATGATGTGTGATGATGTGCGCTGTGTTTATAAATAGCACCAGCTTTTCACATTGGTTTTACATAATCCGGACATTTCGCCTTGCGTTAAATCAGTGTTGACAGCACCAGGGGGACCCTTGATTGTCAGACATAACAACATCCATTTATCTCCCTTTAAAAACTTGATTCTGTTTCCTGCTACTATGCGACGTATTTGACTCCAGACACATTCACACGTCACATCGCATTAGCCGGATCATAATCGAGCACATCTGAATAGTTTAAAAAAGGATCAACAATATGATTGGCTCATAGCGCTATAATTAACCCAGATATGGGATGCGATCATACCTCATCTAATGGGCTGGTAAAATATTCATCAGATCGCATTCAAAGTGATTGGGTATCTCGAGTAACAAAGAGAAAGGACAGTCTTGAATTAAAGGGCACATTTCATGAGGAATTACATTCATCTGAGATAAAAGAGATCATTTATAGTCTACTATGAATGCATACTGTATGCTTCAGGAGACAAAGCTTCCTCCCCTTTCCAAAAAGAGCATGGAAGATATGACTCATACTTAAATCTGATGTCAGAGCGCTGAAACATTAACATATGACAGCCCACATGTCAGAAACTGAGCCTGTCCAGTGATGGTAAGCTAATATGTGCAGAATAGATAGCAGAAAAAATAACAATGCATTTTGTGCATCATAAGCCTGTCACAATATAATCGCAGATTTTTGCAAAGAGGCTGTCACTGAAGAATGGTGCCGTTAAAAATATTAAACATAAATGCCTTAATATGCAGTTCATAAATTAAGGAGCTTTTCTTAAAAGAAAGCATATATTAAAAACACAACTTTATACGCTGATAAAAATTCAGTTTTGCATTGCATAAATAAATTATATTTTGAAGTATATCAAAATAGAAAATAATTTTAAATTATGAGAACATTTTCACAATATTGCTGTTTTTTCTACTTCTTCTACCTTTGGCATGCATTAAATTACCTTAAACTGAGTAATAAATAAAGAAAACCAGCTTATATATACGGTAAATTGACAACACAGAAATGTATAATATAAATGTATATATTTCCTCCATACTTCATGTAAGAGAGAAACAAATACAGATTGTGAGAACAAACGAGCGACAGGACCTAGGGACACACACAACACACACACACAGACCACAGACAGACACAGACACAGACACAGACACAGACAACAACACACACACACACCCACACACACACACAAAACCGCAAAAGTCAATCTCATCAACTAACATAAGTAAACTTAACATATAAAATTATACTTGCATTCTATTGGAGTTTTATAAAGTATAAAGTTTTATATTATTATTATATTTAATAAATATTTAATAATATTAAACAATAAACCATAAAAACCAACGTGTGTGTGTGTGTATGATATATAATTTTAAGATTTTTGTTTGCAATATATAGTTACTAAGATTTTTTTAAAGATTTTTACTTAAGATATTACTTTTGATATACCGTCAAAAATATAAAAACTCAAATATTAAGTTAACTATATATTGCAAACAAAAATCTTATTCACTGATAACTTATTCACTGATAACACACAAAATGCTTTATAAAATAGCAAAAATGTAAAAAGGTCAACAGAATAAGTTGTCATAATGGAATCAGCCTATTACAGGCTATTTTAAACAATTACGAAGTACAAAATGTTTTATAAAATAGCAAAAATGTAAGTTGCCACAAAAGAATGAGCCTATTAAAGGCTATTTGAAACAATTATGAAGCACAAATCATTTTCTAAAATAGCAAAAATCAATGTTTTGATGAACAGAAATTGTAATAGAGAGTGCATGTCACAACTTGCCCCAATAAAAATGTGCCATGTGACCAAAACCTCTGCTAGAGAAAAGCATTTGTCTATTAGGACCTACTGAGTTATTGAAATACAGCCTTTTTGACAACTTCCCCAGCCATCCTACAAACTTCAAGCCTCGTCTCCGTCAGTTTCACATCTGTTACCCTCACCACACTCGCAGATATTGAGTCTCCAGACTAAACCAGGCCCCCGAGACCCTTATTTAGCACCGCTGACACAGACTGACATAATGGCATCATGCTCCTCGCCGGTATAACGAGGACAGCAGCAGAAGGCCAGAGGGGTCACTGGTGTCACAGACTCGAACCTAACGAGAGACAGCGAGCCGCTTTCTGTGATGTACTGAAGATCAGTGCGGCTGGAGGCCTGTGGATGCATCTGGGTCTGTCATCCACCGCAACCGGCCTGGAACAGATGAGGTTTCGCCGGACCGCTTTGATTCTTAACTCCCTGATCCCAGAGCAGCGATCAAAGGCCTGCTTGTGTTTAATGATAAGGCTGTGCTGAAAATTCGCTCTTAAAAGCATTACTCTTTAAATGGCAGAATTGTCAGAGTTGCACAACTCTCAACTCTCAAGTTTCTTCATCCGAAAACAGCACTTTAGTCTTAGCATATCTTAAATCTGACTATTAAAGTCATTTAACTTGAGACAGATGGGGATGATAAACATTCCACAATGTCTCTTCTGCATGCTTGACCTCTAAAAAGAAAAATAGCTTACATAAATGGCTGTATGTGTGAAAAAGGTGTTGTGGGTGGCTAACAGAGGGTTGCTATGCAGTTGCTAGGGGACTTCCAAATATCAATGATATTCTGCTCTCTAGATGCAGCTTCAATCCCTCCTTCAATGTAAGTCTCACCCATTTCATCAGCCACAATATAAAAGTCTGATCACATAGAAATCACTCAAAAAATGTATTAATTTATGTATTTGAATTGCATTCAAAATATCTATCCATTTGGATTAACATTTTAGCAAGAAGAACTTAAACTTAATGGGATGCATATTTGAAACATAGGAAATAAATTTATTAAAATGTATTTATTGAGCATATTTAATTTACTATTTTGCATTTATAACACTATTACAGACATATCACCCGTTTCTTACCAGCTTTGTCTGACAAATATGCATCATATTAAGTTAACATCACATTATTATGTTACAACTGAATACTAAACCATCCACTAAATATTCAGTTATTTAGATATGACTTATGTATGTTTCAGTGCATTTTGACATTTCTGCTATAACCTCATTCTAATTATTTTGTTTTTTATTAGAATAGTCAACAAAACAAATAATAAATCACAAAGCTCATTAAAACAGTAGTGCTGAAGTCTGGTCTTTAGCAAAGTCCCTCATTATCAGAGTCAGCATCCTAATATCACTGAAAGTTAGTAAGTTCTGTCAAGGTGAAGATTGTGTGTATTTATTTGGCTAAATGTTACATATTGTTCAATTCACAAGAGACTAATTACTAAATAACCTTTACTTGCATTGGTCCTTTCTGCTCTCATAAATATGCAATTGCAATTGTTTTCCAGTTTTTTTTTGCTGGCACACTTAAAGATGTTCCAAGTTATCTGAGGTTGGCTGCAGTTTCTACAACAAATACACTTGATCTTCACAGTAATCATCTTTCGATGGTATTTATAGATGCATTGTGCATGGTACTTTCAAACACTGGCAGGACTTACAGAACAAACAAACATTAGTGCCACTGTTTTGTCAGGAAGGAATGTAGGGTGAACAAATTAGCATGCAATAACGAGTAGGCTTATGCACACTATGTAGGATGCACAGTTAGCGGCCAACAAAATGGACAAACAAACAAACAAAAAAGGGAATAGCATTTTACACGGTTCCACATTTCAAAGACTCCAACATATTTCGAACGGATTGCATTTGGAATATACAGTACAGTACCTTATTTCTGGAAGACTGCGAGCTGTGTGGAAATGCATTTGCGCTTTGCAGTTCTGATGAAACGTGGCGGTTGGCCAGCGAACATGAAAAACCGAATATGTGAAAGCCACTAAAAATGACTTCAGAGTCGGGAAATAAAATGCATGTGCACAGAGACCCTTAACATTCCTACTTCACATTCATATGTTTTGCTTTTTGCACTTAAAATGATAAATTCCGTCTTCTACCATTTTTTTTGTACACTTATTTACAAGTTGCCAATGTTGAGGCATTTACAAAAGCATATAAAACATTATTCTTATCTGAAATGCTTTATTTTGACTCGTAAAGCCACAGAGGCTTAAAATACTGATAGTCGAGAGTGTCAAAACTAGTATTAAAATGCACAACTCATTTAGATTCACTGTTGTTAGGTTTGACAAAATAGCTGCAGTTGTAACCTGCCTGAAGCAGTGATGCTATTTAAAGCAGATGTGTTTGTTCGGCTCGTTTTTAGAAGGCAAGGGAAAATCAGAAAGAGGGAACACAGTTGGTGTTGTGTATATTAAACAGGGACGTGTCATAAAATGCTAATAGGAAGCTGCTTTGCATTAACGTCTGAATTAAGAAAAGAAAAATGGTGCAAACAAAATGTGAGAACCAAATTTGAGAGCTATCTACAGTATATTAGAGGCAAGGCGTAAGGATGAGAACTTTAATTGTAAGGAGTGTATCGTGGGTCTTGTCTGTGGAAACAATGGAATTTCCTTTATACATTTTTGTATACATTTTTATACAACTTACATTTTATAACAAAGCTTCCCAAACTCCCTAACTTAGAAAAATCTGCTTTACTTCTGAAAACGAGGCAAACTGCACCTCATGTAGCTGCATAAAAAAATGAACTCACGTGTATTTTTAGATACATTCATTATTATCTTCCATGCTATGATTTCAGGACAGCCCTGGAGCCCCTGTGGTGTGGGTGACCCCTTACAGCGATATGAGCCATTAAATTCTGGTTAGATTTGCCTTTGAGACGTTAGATACCATCTATGAGAGCCTTTGCTTCATTCTGGAATCTTCTCTGTCATTCACAGTGCTGCCAAAAAGTATTTGGACACACAAACTGTCTGGATGTCATTAAATTAGATGCAAAATGTCAGATCTAGGGAGAATCTGTAAACAAATGCTTTTGCTCTCTTCTTCTAGTTCACACAGGTGTAGTTTGTCACGCTAAAATTAATTTTGAGCAATATACACATTCTTTGTTTTATCATTTGAAGGCAAAATAAAGGCTGCAAGAAGCCAAAATAAAGGCAAAATATATAGCAAAAAAATTATATATATATATAAAAAGGATGTAAAAAGGATTTTTGCCTTTCTACCATTCTTAAAAAAGATGACACTAAAGTGCACTGTGTTTGTGAATCGTGATTAATTACATAAGCAAAGCAATCGTGCATTTATTTCTCTATGAGAATTTGAATTTGCAACTCCACATGGAGGTTAATGAGATTTTGTCAAACGAAAAGTTCCATCAGAAAGTGAGCTGGAGTCTATTTTTCCTCGCACTCTGCTTCTCCCATCAGCCGGCATACGCAATACATCAAGAGCCCCTCCGAAATTTGGCAGAAACAAAATGCAGGCAAAGATTAAAAGTTGATATGTTTGCCTTTGTATCGCTGATGCATTACATGAAGCATTGGATTTGTCACAAGGTGTGCCCACGTTTGGGAAATTTGCAGAGGGCTGGCATTTTCATCAGTCACCCTGGGGGATAACGCTACGGGAACACTCAGCAAAAACCGCTGAGGTGAATGTGCAAACGCTTTGAGAAACCACAGGCTGTTTTGTCAGCAGAGGTGTCACATGAATGCACTATTAGGCCTTTTTTCAGAACAGCTAACATGATGTATGTCTTTGACACGTGAGCATACATTTTTAAATATAGTGGCAAGAAGAATTAGATACTAGCTATCTGTGATGGGTTAATTCAAGGAGAACCGCTGTGACATCTGTCAACAGAAGCAAAAAATAAAATCTCTGGGGAAACTGCCGCATGCGCAATGTGACGCTGCAATTTTCATTTGTACCAGCAGATATCTCACCTTTAAGCTAGAAAACTTATTTATATTTGTCAACAAAATCCAATATCTTAATTCTTTCTCATACACAGCGATGAGATTAAATAAAAACAAAATCGTTTTTCCTATGCGTTTCAAATTAAGCTCAAACTTAAGATTCTAGAGTCAACAATGAAAAGAGATTTTTGCTCTTTATGGTAAAATGCACAATGTGTATATATATATATGTGTAGGTAAGTTTATTTTTTTTCTTTCCCCCAAGCAAGTCAAAGGCTATCAGCAACTCTTTGGTTACAAACAAGAATCTCATACAGATTTGGAAAAGCTTGAAGGTGAGTAAATGGTGACACACACGCACGCACACACACACATGCACAAACACACTTGCAAGCGCACACACGCACGCACATATATGCACACAAATAAAAACATATAAATAAATAAATAAATAATGATAATAACAATATTTATTCAACTATATTAGTTGATATAAGCTCAGTTAATATTATTTCAACAAAAACTGTGAACAAAATATTATTGTTGTTGTTTTTTTTTAAATGAAACTTCATGTTTAATTATCTGCTACTTGCGGTTTGTAATTAATTGTGAAATTTGCTAGCTAGTGGAAATTGTTTCTATATATTTTTCTTTCCCCCCAGTGTACAGCTGACATGAACTCACAATGAACAATAACATCCTAGTTAATGTTAATTTCAGCATTTACTAACATTTTGAAAATCAAAGAGGTTTCTGTTGTTATTAGTTAATGCACTGTCAACTACTGTACGATGAACAATGAATAACTAACATCACCGAAGAGTAATACATAAATGCTGTAAGACTAATACATGTTAAAACATAAATTGTAAAGTGTCACCAAGATTTCAAAATGAACTCAAACTTGACTTTTAATGTAATCTCTATATTCTTACTGTATATGTTTTATAATAGATGCCTCATTTGTGTCCATTTTTTTCCATCTGAGGCAAAGTTTAAAGTTTAATGAATCATAACTGAGTTATAAAAGCACACACTTTGAGCAATAAATTGGTCCTCTTTTACAACTGCTAATGAATGACCCCTAAATGTATTATTTAACCACAGCACTATAAAGCACCTCTATAGAAAGCCAAGGGCTCAATAGTAAAATAAGCCCAGTTCTGCAGTGGAAACCCAGAAAACACTTTGTCTGGAGTGCAGGTTCATCTTTGACCTCGGACATGGATTCCAAACAGTTTCCCTTTGACCCACAGACAACAGAACTGGAACTACACTTGCTTTAACACATAAGCTGCAAGATTTACAGCCAAGGACAAGAGAGGTCAACACTCTGCGGATGAGTCTTCACACAAAGTTAGGAATATATATGTTCGCTGTACTGTACAGTTCTTTTTAAACTTTTCCAAGACAAGTCAATGATACAGAAACAGGATTACTGGAGTCTTAACCCATCATAACCAGAAGAAAATATTTTCTTACAGATGGTTGGACAGACTGAGCGCTTCACTAATATATGAAGGCACAAACTGTTCTTTTAACCCCTCACACGTTCAAAGCAAGGAGATAGAATACGACGAACTAATATTGCCTTCGGTGGACGGATTTGAGTCTAATGGCAAACCAGAAAGAACAAGAATATAATGTGTTGAGAAATATTCATATTGAGATATCTTTTCATTCCAGATGTCATTGTTGTCTAGGAGAATTTTTGATATGGTTCAACGTTTCAACATTTGATAAGAAAAGAAAGAAAGTAAAATCGGTAATACTGTGAAATATTATTAACATTTTAAATAACTGTTTTTGATTTGAATATAAAAATGGAATTTATTCCTGTGATGGTTAAGCTGAATTTTCAGCATCATTACTCCAGTCTTCAGTGCCACATGATCCTTCAGAAATCAGTCTAATATGATGATTTGCAGCTCAAGAAGCATTTCTTATTGTTATCAATGTTGAATTTATTTATTTTTTCGTCAGGATTACTTGACATTTAACATTTAAAAGTACAGCATTTATTTGAAACACTATAAATGTCTTTACTGTCACCTTTGACAATTTAATGTGACCTTACTGAATAAAAGTATCAATTTCTTCATTACACTTTTGAATGGTGTTTTGTATATATTTCAAACGACAAACCCTTTTTTTGGTGGTCATTTTTGAAGACAAACACACAGCAGTTTTTCTTTCGGTTTTAATATAGCTGGATTCATTATCCATGAACATCTGCAGCAACACACTTTCATACCTCTGCAATTATCGATGATCACACACAAGGGTTGTTAGGCCAGTTTCCCTTCCAAAATGTTCTTAAAGAGCCACGGCTTAAATTAGTCTGCAACACAACAGCTCTCTGACAATTTCATTTGCACAGCTCCAGTGAATTCTTCAACCCCCCAATTGTCTGTCTCTCTCTCTGTCTGTCTTCCTGTCTGCTTTTCTCCCGCCCCTCATTCTGGACTCTTCACGGCTGTTATTTATAAAACTTAAACCTTTTAATTACACGTTAGCTCCCATTTGCTATCATGGAGCTAAACCAATTTTCTCTTAAGTGGTTATGTAATAGTAGGTTTAGAGGTTATACTTTTCCAACATTAGTGCAAGAGGTGTGCATTTGTAAAGCAATTTGCTAACTTAACCGAGCATGTAGTTCATTCAAATATGCAAATCATCAATTTGTCAGTAAACTCAATTTTCGTGTTAATGATATTAAACAATCTGAATGTGCATAAATGTCCTTAAATGAAGGACAAATGCCGTCAGTTTTCTAATGAATCGGTCTCCAATTGTTGAATAAAGCTACCCTGCGCATGATTTAATTGCATGTTATGTGTTATAATTAAATGATCTTGTTATATCTAAAAGCTTTTAACACAAAGTCGACTGAAATAGTCGACCTCACATAATTACTAACATTCCCATCTTACATAACACTCCCTGATTTTCCACAATAGCTAATTAATCAAGAGTTTAAAGCAGCTTTAAAACAATTCAGCCTCATGTGTAAAATGATTGAGAAAAATGGCATCACAAAAATATATTTACACCTATTTGCTTATGCCTATTTACTTACTCCTACATGACATTAACCAAATAAACAATTAAAGTTATGACATATCTACTCTATGTATAACACTTCAGAACATATTCTAGACGGAGTACACAACTAAACTTTTTCTTGCACTCACACACAGCAGCACTCATAGGAACATAAACAGCTTTTCTGAGGTAAAATCCTGAAAATGGCTTGACGCTGCTCTTATTCAACTAGTCACGTAGCAATGCACACTGGCAATATGACATAAGACATTTAAGGCACATATTTCTGTAGAGCTGCTTTGAAACAACTGTGAAAAGCGCTGTACAAATAGAAAAGACTTGACATTGCATGTCACTCTGTGATTGTGCTGTTCTTGAAAAATTCAGAACAACTTGCTGTTCAGGGTAGAAACCGTTTTATAAGATCTTCTTTTTATCACCTCAAATGTTTAAATGTTAAATGTTTGACAGTACATCACTGGCTCTGTGACATAAAATCTAGATAATGAAAATTTAATTTATCAAGGATGCATTGAATTGATCCAAAACGACAGGAAAGACATTTATAATATTATAACATTTCCATTTCAAATAAATTATGTTCTTTTGAACTTTCTATTCATCAAAGAAGCCTGACATAAAAAAGTGCCATGGTTCCCACAAACATACTGTGTGAAACAGCACAAATGTGTTCAACATTGATAAGAATTTTTTCCTGAGCAGCAAATCAGCATATTAGAATGATTTCTGTAGGATAATGTGACACTGAAGAATGGAGTAATGATGCTGAAAATTCAGCTTTGCATCACAGGAATAAATTACATTTTAAAATACGTATTCACATAGAAAACAGCTCTTTTAAAGTGCCCCTATTATGGGTTATGAAATGTGCCCTACATTTTGTTTTGGGAGTCTCCAACAACAGGTTGACATGCATGCGAGGTCAAAAAACACTTTCACTGTCTTATAATATGCATTTATTTTTACTATATTTGCTCAACGACTCACAAACGATTAGCTCAACGATTCATTTTTTGCAACCCCTATCTCGGCTTGTCCGATTGGTCAATTTCATTTCCATTTCATCATGCCTGTAATGCAATGCCTGAAAAAGCAGCGTTTGTGAGCACAGTGCTGCTTTGGGTACAGCGTTACCGGGAAAACAGCCAGTTTTACCGCTTCAAAAGTGGAAACTAGAGGCAAAGAATGAATTTGCATTTTTATTCAGACCAACGCGAAAAGTGGGCAGGCAATATGCTAATGATTCATGTTGACGTCAACATGAAACGGCTTGGGATTCGTTTTAAAAACGACTCGTTTTAATGACTCGGAGTCAATTCTTTCTTTTGAGAGACAATAACTTTATACACGGTGCACTTTCAGATGTAAAACATTGCAGGATATTTTCATTCACTTAGAGCTGTTACACACTGCATGAAAGGTCATTTAAAAAAATCCATAATAGGGGCACTTTAACATGTAAATAGATATTTCACATTTGGTACGTCTTTTTTGTTTAAAATAATGCAGCCTCTGTTAGCATAAGAGACTTCGTTCAAATACATTGAAAAATAATGTTGAAAAAAGGTAATCCGAAGTACAGTGCACAGACTGAGAATGAACTGCTATTGATGACGCATAATTTGCACGTTTGCACACTTACGTTTACACTCATCATTGCATAATGTATTTCTCATAGCTGCTTGTTTCTGAATAAATTTCCTCCAGAGAGCATCCTAAAGCAGACAAGCACAAAGTGCCATTCTGTGTGTAACATTTGGTGGTAAATTAAAAGTGACAAACGCATGAATAAAACATCTCATCTTCTGTTACAGTGGTAAACAGCTGGCGCTAGTACTCATTGCATACTCATGCTGATGACGCAAATGTACAGTACCATCATTCAGACCTAAAGATACAATAAATACACAAAAGACACCAATGAGAGAACCAAGTACTACTTTGAAAAAAAATAAATCATTGCAAAATAAACGACCTTACATTCAACTGTCTAGATATGGCTCCAGTTCTTCTCTGTAGGCTTTGAGATCCTTGAATAGGCACAATAGAGCTCTTAATGTACTAACAACCTTTAACATATCAGTGCAGTTTATTATTGTATCTTAAATTCAAAGACAGCTTTTATCAGAAAAGAGACAGTATTGACCTATAAAAAGAGGCGATTTGACTTAAAGACGTCAACAAACAAACTTTTCACCTGAAAGTCAATACAAAACCAGTTTAGTCCAAATGCATGTTTTACATCTTAGCCAGTTAACGCCGCGCATATACACTGTCTGGTCGATCTATACAGTCTAAATTAATAATAATAATAATAAAAAAAAATGCACAAATATTTCAGTGAAGTTGTCTTGAATAGTGCGTAACTGACCCTGTCAATCTTGCCTTCATTTTGGATGGACTATGCGTTTTTATGCCTGCATATGAACTAACCAATTGCAAATGGAAGTGCTTAAAAATATAATGGCAACAAGCAAAAGGTTTACAAGTGTCAATGTTTTCTCCCCAAACTTTCGCCGTGCACCTTGAAAATCAACAGTTGCAAGCCATTTACTATAGGACTTTACCTTGAAGGAAACAATTTTATTATCTTCAAAAAAAAAAAGGAATATATTGATTCACGCCTAAGTTCATTTTAGTTTTTTATATACTATTTTTTTATTTACTAATATATTCAAATATATTTTATATTATATTTTTCTGTTTTGAATTTTTAGTTTAAGTCTTAGTTATATTTGCTTGATTGTTTGGCCTATTTATATTAGTTATTGTTTGTGTGTAAAAAAAAACTTAATATGATATATATACTATACTATAAGTTATAGTATAACATATATCTTGATGACTACATGATATGTTAATGCTAGAGTTACCGCAATGATAATTAAAACAATAAAACATACTATTATACTACATATAAATTAAAAAAAAAAAAAATAAATTATGGTATACACTAATATATGTATACTGTATATACATATTTTACAATACATATTTACAATTTATTTATTAGTATACAGTAACAATTGATTAATAATAACAATGATTTATTTGTTTTGTAGAATTGTAATTGTCATTACAAATGTAATTTATTGATAATTACAAATTGTTAATTGCAATTGACATATTACAATTTCCATGCATACATTTTATGTTTTAGTTGACAATGATAATAATAATCATCATCATCCTGACCATTCTCTCTTCTGTGTAGCACAAATACAAGCTACATTTTTGAAAAACATCTTGCCATTTGTTCTGTACAGTGAAAACAGGAAAAGTATTGGTGTTATCAAGCTCCAAAATAACAGAAAAAGGCACCATTAAACTGGTCCATGAGGAAAGAGCACAATAATAATCCTGATAAAGCAGCATTTTTAATTAATAGGCTTTCCTGTAAACATGGATAAATATGAATCAGTCAATAATGGACTTCCAAGTATTGATGTGCTTATCCACTGCTCGAAGGCCAGTTGTATGCCTTCGATAAAGCCTTGGAATATCCATTTTCACCAGACATTATGGATGACTTTATGATAGAATCGATTAGCTCTTTTTCTCTTGGGCCTTGTCATTGAATGCACCCTCGGGGCACTTATGTTTCTATGGGAGAAGGCTGCCTAAGGACAATCTGCTCAATATCTGGCTTTGTTCTAGCGCAGAAAAAGAAATAGCTATCAACACCGAATACAGCAAGGGGGTGAGTAAAGCGATAGACTACATATCATTTCTGTGCTAAACTACTCCTTTAGCATTGCCAGTCTTCTGAAGGTTTTATCTATTCAAAAGAAAAAAAAAAAAAAACTAGAAAAAACATATTCAAAAGCGTATTTCTTCCTCATTCGTAACTAGGCACAATTTTTACATCTTGCGTAGACAGATAACGTAGGCTGTTTTGCAAGCCTCAAAGGGGGTAGTCATTGCCCACGCTAGCAACCTCTGAATTCGTTGTAAGAACACACATGATTATCATCGTTGCGTTGCAGTAAATCACAAGGATCGCTCGAGGTTAAATAAGGCTCTGCTATATGGTCACTTTATCCATCACAAGGGTCAAGTGTGTTTCATTGAGAAGACAATCAGGCTCGCCTTTGTACGGCATGATCTTTAAATATATTCTGTAAGTTTCCGCGCTATAGTCACGACTTTGTGAAGGTCTCAAGAGAGGTTAGCTCTTTTTTTTTGAAAACTGTTACTGTTATTTCTTTTTTGCGGCACTCGCACCCCTGAAATGACAAGAGGCCATGTAGGTCACATGCTGATACCCTTTCGACATTCGCTTTTTATTGTTTGATTATGGCCACCACGTTGAGGACTGAGGCAGAGTCGTTGCTCTTATTTCTCCATAGCATGATAGCTAATTGAACCGGTTCCGCTGTAAAGCGACAGCACGTACAAGGTTTGATGCCCTACTGGGCAGGGCAGGTGCGAATGATTTAGTGTTGAGACAAAGAAGAGGGGCTTGTGGCAAACAAAAAAAAAAAAAAAAAAATGGTGCGTTGGCGCACGAAAAAAAGAGAGAAAAGATAAAGAAAGGATGTCAAATAATTAGGAGCGTAAATGTGTGCGCAGGAGCCAGACTTAGAAATGTGTGGGACGCAGCTAGAGATTTCTTCAGTGAATAGGCAGCACTTCAACCAGGGAGGTCTATAATACCTGCTGTAGAGATTATCTCTTTGGCTATAACTACGGCATCTCACGTGGGCGTTACATGGCGGCTGGTAGTCACTGTGACATGTACCTGCAGACTATCTCTGCGGCATTTTAATTCTCATGTAATATATGCTTTTTTCTCCGTTCTACGCATAAAGTTAGAATATTTATTGTGTTAGAGGAAAAAGTTTTATTTATAATAGTATATATTTACAATTAGGTGTAAGACGTATTGATAAATGTAATTAGTTACTGTACATTGATATCTTTCTATATTCGGGTACTTTGTAGTTGTCACTTAGTATGCAAGATATTGGCACTCTTACGGCTTTACTGTCACTATCATTTTGAGCTAGTATTTGTGACTCGTTTTAGTACTCTTTACTCCACTATTTTTGAAATGAGTGTTGCAGTTACACAATACATTTTGCATGGACCTAGCTTTTTCTACAGCAGTTTATTTCTGCTACAAAAAACGTGATACTGCCTATTACAGGTCACTGAAAGTACTGCATCTTCTGCGTTTTGCCCTTACTCACCCAAACTTTTCAACAAGGCTACTTTATGTGAATGCGTGTTCCTTAGCAAGTAGTTGTGAATCATAGGTGTTTTATATATGAGATGAGGACAAAACTGCAGCCGGCAATGAGGCCCAAACCAACACATCCACTGCAAAAAGGCATCGGCTTTTTAATTTTACTTAACATTAATTTATTTATTTAGCCATTGATAGGGCTGAAGAGACCTTTGGTTTTCGGGGCAATTTGAGTTTTCAGGATTTATTTTTGATTTTGAAGAAAATAAATTGATTGCTCATTCCTCACAACTGCACACTTTCTTGTGTTGGGTGTTTCTACTCTCTGTGCCTTGGGCCCTGGACTTTATGTCATCTTCTTCTGGGCCCGTGGTGTTTGTAGTCATTGTAGTGCCATGTTTCATTGTTCCCTCTTGATAATCTCCAGGTGTGTGCTTAGTCTTGTTAAGCTGGTTATTCCGGTTCCTGTGTGTTATAGCCTAGGTTTATTCTAGTTCTTGTAGTTGTTGGATGCAGGTTGTCTGTTTTCAGTCATTCTGTTCTTTGCTCCTTTTGTTTTTGGGGGCTATTGTTTGTTCTAGGTTTCTTTCCATTAAATACGGCGCACATAGATCGCTTGACATCTGCTTGTTTTCCCTGCAGGCTATCTCCACAACGTTACAGTTTTTTTTTGTACAATGCGTGTCTCCTTGACTAGTGCATCTTTACGCCCTATATTTAGATAAGTAAATACTTAAAGTAGCTGTTACGAACATCAGTTACTCTAGAGATTTTACTCAGTTGAATTTTTGGAATGGGTGACTGTAACGTTATTGAGTAATTTCACAGGGGGAGGGGGGGGACTGTAACGTAGCTAGTACTTTACGTCAAGTATGGTTTTTAGGGACTCTTTACCAAATCACC
Organism: Sinocyclocheilus anophthalmus; assembly: GCA_018155175.1. Lineage (NCBI taxonomy): Eukaryota > Metazoa > Chordata > Actinopteri > Cypriniformes > Cyprinidae > Sinocyclocheilus > Sinocyclocheilus anophthalmus. The sequence continues at coordinate 29,529 of JADLZN010003207.1, forward strand.
TCACTGATAATTTATCATTTGTTTATAACTATTCTACAAGATTTTATTCATTGTCTTATACATTTATTTGTCTTATTTGGCTACGAATATAAGAATTAAATATGGGAGAAAGTAGGACCTATAATGTATAAAAATTTATAAATAAAAAAAACATAGCTATCTAATTTAATAATTTATTGTCTTTTTACATTATATACATATTCATTTTATAAGTTTATTCATTATTTTGTCTATTTTTATATAGCGAATAGCAGAAAAACATGGGGGTAATTACTATATATATATTTGTAATTAAATACACCTATATTAGCAATAATTGTAGATAAAATAAAGAACAAACACGTTTATTACTGTTTTAATACATTACATAGTAATTTATTATTTATTTGTTTAATTTACAAGCTAATATCAAAATTAGAAGTATAAACTAACTTTGTATATGTTAGTAGAAACACTATTTTATATAATGTAAGCTTATTATTAATGCAATGTCTTACAATTATATAAATTTTACATATCTAATCAAAGAAAATTATATAAATGCACATGTAAATTTATAATATAGCATTTTATTATCGTTATCTATTTAATTTAGCTAACTACTAGCATATGTAAATTGTATACTACAGACAGAGGCCATAAAAGTCTCAATTAGGCTTTTTATATTATTTACCCATATTAAGTCGCGTCATTCGACTCCTACTATATTTGGATTATATATATAGTACTATTATCTATATATATATATAATATATATCATATATAAGTATATATGTTAGTGCTTGTAAATATTAGGCGTGTTATATGGCGGGAGCTATTATTATTATTTTTTTTTGTCAGTTTAACAAGCGATTCTCCTGACAAACGTTGGCTTTCACACCTAAGCAACGGAAATAGATTGTTTCGCCCTCTGCTAATTAACGGGGGGGCGCCTTCACCAACGATGCTTTTTCGCTGCAGATATGTATTCTCGGATATGACTTAAGCGTCTATAAATAAGAAAACAAAGTATTGAGATTTAACCAAACACAATACTATGTATAATGCTTACAAGAACAGTCTAGGGTCTCTAAAAATATACTTAGAAGTCACCATAGGGCATCAAGTGCACACTTGAAAATGTATAGTAATTTATTAAGGATTTGCTAATAAAAAAAGATTAATTTTAAGATGATTGTAAAATTATTGCAATATAGCAAAGTTTTTTAAAAAATATATTTAAAACTTAAATGTTAGGTAGTACAGTGTATGCCCGCCTGTAGTCAAACTTTTATCCATCTTTATGACATATTTAAATGTTTCTTTCTGTGCAAATAATGTAAATAATTTCTTAAAGTAGCTTGAATGTAACTTCTAGCATCCTTGCCTCTCGCATTTTAATATAGCGTGGATCTGTACTGAATACGCAAAGTGAGCCCTTCGCCTCTGACTCAGTCACACCGTACCTTTGAAAGAAGCCCCAGCCAGGGCGACTCCTGATCCATGGAAGTGACTAGTATAAAACTATGTTTTTACAATAACTAACAACTAGCAGTGGATAGCTATAGAACAGCTCGGTAAAGTTACTTACTATGACGATGTTGTGTCCTCGAATATGCTCCTGAATCACATTGAAATGCAGCAGTCTTGTGATTCTTAATTGATGCGCCCGCAAATGCGAGCATAATATGACGTGTGTCGAAGTGCGGCCGCCAATGCGGGATGCGGTGGTCAGACCATCCGGGTCACTTTCCTACTGGTGCGCGCGGATTATTATTCTAAGTAGTGCGGTTTCTAATTCAGCATGAAACGGCATGGCTTTCATGGTTTTTTGCCTCTATTTTATTGTTTGGTTTGTGCGTACGTTGCTCTATTGGAAATTTTGCATCGATCTCTATGCTATCTGCTATGCTATGCCTGCTATGTGTGCCGTGCATTTGATAAAGGGAGATGGATCATTTCTAATATAGGAATCTATCCCTTGACTTGATTGGTTATTGAATTTTGTGACAAAAATCTGAGATTCAATAAGAAATATAGTGCCTTTAAAATATGCATATATGCCTGCAGTTCTCCCGCATCATAATAAAAATTGGGAATAGCATACTTGGAACAGATACATATTTACTGAAGCACTGCATTAATTAGAACTGTGAATAACATTGTTTTCCAGCTGTCTAACTGAGCAGCGACTGTAGATATCTTGGGATATTAATGTTCTTTAGGACCTTTAAATACACATAGCATAAATAATAATCATAATTACACTGTTCTTTTGTCACCCACTCTTTTTTAAATCTTAACTGTAGTTATCTAGTATATATATTTTGTACAGTATATATCGGGAACAGATTGTCCTCATTTGTATAGAAAGTACAGCTAAAATAGCCCTAAAAAACATGGACAGAGAAATGGGATTGCAGATCACAGTGTTATTCTTTTGTTCAACTAAAGCGGAAATGGTGGAAATATTCATTCATGGGGAAAAAAGTGAATAACCCAGGCCATGGGCCAAATGTTTAACCATGCATCACCAATTCAGATAAGGTCAAGATTTATCTAGGGTTCTCTGTCATTAGAGGACGTAATGAAGCTATCTTTATCACACAACCTGCATTTGTTCATTTAAATGAGCTGCTCTTAGGTCATGGTGGCAAGATCTCTGATATTTATTATGTTAATCAATATGTAGCCATCATTTCTCATATGCAATATAGCAAAAAAAATCACTTTATAACTGATCATTTGATCCCGCCACCCATCGAGAGAGCACTTTCAACAAGAAATTCATTAACCTCTATCAACCTTCTAATCCACACTTTGGTCTGTAAATCTCACTCTGGTAATTTATCACAGACATGCAAACAGAAGGAAGTCCCTTAAGCTACAGTAATGATGAGACCCCGGCTCAGGTCAGATAACCCCAGTGTGGTCACATATCTGTCAGCGCAGGCCGAGAGACTTGGTCTCATCATATTTAAATGGAAATCACTAACAGCTATTAGGAAGAAATCATGGTGAAATGATACTTAAATTAAAGCTGTGACTTTGAAAGGGAATGAGAAACTTGTTTGGGGCCAATAAGGCATAGAACGGTCATGTGACTGTATCGCTGTATGGAAAATCCGGCTATTATGACATAGGCGGACAGATTTGACAATGATCAGCAGCAAACAACTTATTTGCATTGCCAAAACGTATAAAAAATAAAGGATGGGCATATTGTTTAATGTGACAGCATAATAGATGCTAATTAAATTGTTAATAATCGCGGGGAGATTTTTAGTTTAGATTTTGTGTTTCTGATATATATTATATATATGGATTAGGGATTCCACCGTATAGCCACCTTTTTCCGTACTCCTCCGTCTATACCTCCGATACGTTTATTTTGGGGGAGCTTGCCGATACAGAGTACCGATACTTTTATTGCATTTGTAAAAAATTGTAATATTGGGTACAGAAACCAAAAAAGTATGTATAATGTTAGTTCCGCCTTCAGTAACATCATATCGTGCGTCGGTAGACCTTTGAGACGGCCTCATTGAGAAAGCGTGACAGCGTTCAGTGAAGCACGTGTCAAATCCGGGCCATGGAGCAGCGAGACGTCACGAGCAGGGTGACGTAAGCACCAGAAGGCATAAAAGTGCATCCGGCCGGGCGCCACCCAGCTTTGGCTCTTCAGTAGCGCTCTGTGTATGGGTCTGTCTATTTACTGTTGTCTGTCCGCACAAGGNATTTTATTCGTTATAGTTTAGAAAATGGCAATAAAATATGAGAATAACTCGGATTTAAACTGTGTCAGAACAAATTCATCCTGATAATGTCAGATAACTTTGTTAGAAAGGTATGTAATGGATTACAATTAACCAAAAATTAGACAGCTGTTAGTATGGCAGTATTTACACAACTATGAATACTTTGTCGGGCAACCCTTAGCCTTAATGACAGCCTGTGGTCTCCTGGGCATGCTTTTATCCAGCTTCATGCAAACCTCAACTTAATTTAGTTTTTTTCCCAGACTCGGTCTGAAGAATTTTTGGACCCAAATTTGTATCAAATTTACTGGTAGTCCACTGTATGAAGAATTTTTGGGTATAATTTGTCACAGTTTACTTTATTTTGCTATCCTCACTTACATAAATGAACTATAGTGTCCTGCACCCACTAGTAAAAAAATATTAAAATTATATCTGGTCTCTGAATAATTTTTTGTTTCACTGTATATCCTTCTGTTATTTTCACACTTAATTATGCCCATTAAAATTTATTTTTTAAGTTTTTGTTACTTTCACTTTTTTTTTGCTCTTTGGTACATCATCTTTAATTTAATAGCAGTAGAGCTGCTCCATTGCAGCGGCTTAGTGCTGTAATCACGCGCTTTGCTGTAATAATGCAGGGAACCACTCGTTATAAATCTCCTAACTGTGATATTTTCAGAAATAGAAGTCGCGCTTTTTTCAGCTGAAACGTGCTGCGATTTATATTCCAAAGCCACTCATATAATGCAGAAATACTCAAGCAAGCAAAACACGCGCAACACGTGCACGTAATTGTACTGATGCAGAATAGTACAGCCTAGCACATTTCACACAGACTGCTAGATTCACTTTCGCCAGAAAGTCGTGTATGCCTAATGTAGGATATCAGACCGAATCAGACAATCTAAGATTTGGTCAAAACCGAGTTGAGGCACGAGGAGTCACAAAAATTCCACAGAGGCCCAGACAACAGGATGTCATAAATCAGACTCTAGCCAGTCTGAAGCAAGCCTAAACCTCTCTGTCACAGAACAGTTTTCAACATTAACACAAAAGAACACTTATTGACAATTTCAAGGAGATTGTCAATTTTGGGGCAATTTATCAAGAATAATGGTCAAAAGAGATGACTGCATGACTATCACACGAGAGTAACTACAGTAACAAGCTCCTCGTAAATTGACTTCCCACACTTTACGACAAGAACAGAGAGACTAAAATTCCTTACAGACATTTTAATCTCTGGTCTTCATACATTCACAGAATGGCACGGAAACTGCCTTTCCATGTACCTAAATGACACTAAAAGGACTGGTTACCAGCTAATAATTGCTATGCATAACTTCATATTATGTATCTAACCCACATGTTTAAACATCATGTTTTAATCATTTATTGTGTATGTATTGTTAATAACTATTGAAGAGCTTAAGGGGTCATATTCATGCTTGGTATGTGTGAGTTAGAATTTTCATGCTTGAAACGTTCCTGCATCAAATTCTTGTCAAATGTAGCATATCCTCGTGATAGAAATCATGTCAAAAATCATACTCTACCAGAGCGGGAAAAAAGCAGGTCATGTGAATGATGAGATAACAGATGATTTATGAATGGGAAGGAGAAACAATGCAACACCCCGAGCAAACACGACATCTAATTAGGCAAAACACCATTTGGGGTGTGTTAAACAGCATGGTTTAAATACTCAGGACACCATCAATGTGGCGCTTTTTTTTGGCCTTTGCCATATTTGCCTGTTTTGCGGGTTGACTTTTTGTGTCTCGGCTTTTAGGTCCCCCCGGCCATGCGCTTTTTAGCTTTTTCCACGTCCTAGTCATGCTTTTTTTAGCGTGCTCTGGCTTACACGCCAGCTTCTCTAAAACCATGAGGAGAAACGCCACCTGTTCTCATCAAACTTTACATCTATTTCTATGTCTTTAGTTTGTTTTATTTTCCGTTGAAAGTTTCGTGTTCTGAGTTAAGTTTTGCCTAACGCCGCATCTCCGAAAGAGTGCTGTCTAAACCTTCAACTGCAGACCACAGCTCCGCGTCGTCAGCCAACGCTCAATCACTGGCTTCCCCAAGACTGAACCTCCAGCCAATCAACAACCTCGGGAAACCCCCTTTTCTGCAAGGACAACAACAAAGGGAACCCCGCAACACAGAAAGCAAGTACCTCCAGATTCTAAAAACTGAACTGGTGCAGTTAATCTAAATTTTAACTTCATTGAGGAACTCAATTCGAGGGTTGATTAAGTGATTGATGGTTGTTCAGGTTTTTTTTAATTGCACATATTGCTGTAAACTTGGTATTTCACATTTTCATTCTCTTAAACTAATTATTTCTTCACTTTCTCTCTTTCTGCAACTTGTTTGAATGCGTGTGTTCATGTGTTAGATTTGTTTATATGTCTTAGATTTTTCCAATAAAGCCTTATTTATATTGAAAGAGAAGTATCTTGTGTTTTGTGCTCACATGTTAATGTCTTAAACTGCCGATCTTGTTACATGTGCTTATTAATAGTGTTTTCACTATATTTTGGATATAGATATCCATTGCAGAATTGATGTCATACGGCTCGTTCACTTAATCGCTGGCCGTCTCAGTGATCAGCGGTAAAACATTGATTCTGTCCTAATTCCCTTACATATTTATGGTGGAGTTCCCTTTAAAATCTTAAATGATTCCCTTTGCGCTAAATTGACCTGTTTCCCTTACAACTAAGTTACCAATACTATGATGTTTATAGTGCATGCCCCTATAAATGGTCTTATTTTTATGATTTACGATTTAGTTTTAATCGCAATGATGCGTGTGCTAAGTGAGTGAACATCAAAATCACACAACAGAAGTGCGCGCGCTCTCTCACTCTCTCTCTCTCTCTCTGTCTCCCTACCATTAAGTAACTTGTGCATTGTTTCACTTACATCTTTTTGACATATCTGACCGAACTACAAAATTTCCAGTGATGGAGAACTGTGTTTCATCTGTGAGAAAAAGGTATATTCACTCGACAAACTCGTGCATCTGCGCCGCCGCGTGCTCAATCCACTCAGTGTGCTTTGTTTATCAGCTCGCTCACATCAGCTATACAGGTGTTAATACCGAATATTTAACATTATATTAATTGCATACATATACTTCGTAATTGACATCCTTAACTCCTTTCTGCTGTCTGTTGTTTTGTTGTCGGTGTTTCTTTGTCTGAATATGCCGCTTTTCACATGCTGTGTGGTATCGGCGTTTGGTATCGGGGCTTTTTAATGAGTACGAGTACAGAAGACCAGTATCGGTGCATCCCTAAATATATAAACTGTATATCTAATATATATACTACAACCAAAAGTTGATGGTAGCGCATCGACTTCTACAGTATTTTTTTTTTGCTCATCTATGAAAGTCAATGGCTGTATCGTCAACTGTTTGTGAATGATGACAGAATTATCATTTTTGGATAACTATCCCTTTAAATCTTCTGTATAAAACAATGCCTGAGAGATTTGTTATACCTCTGTAGCCTCCAAGGGAGCATGTGAAGTTCAACCTCCTGGCAATTATGAATATTTTGTTGTTGCCCTGCCACCGGAAAGAGAAAATTAATGTCATGAGAAAACAATAAGAAGAGGTTTCCTTTGCACTACTGGCCAAAAAGGATGTGCATTCATTCAAATTTGCTTTAAAACTATTTTCCCTAGATCAATAAGAACGACATTAAGTAAGATGAAAGATAAACATTCAGATATCCTCTTTCAGGGAAGCAATGATTGAATCATATCCCAAGAGCAGATCATGGAAAATAAATAAAAAATTTTTTTAAATCAGCAATGTTTATGAATCCACACACAGAAGATCTGATATCAAAGCATGAAGTGATAAAAATGATTTTGGTTGGAGGAAATCAAAATATCAAAGAGAATATACTTTAAAGGGGTCATATCATAAATGTTTTCATCATTTAAAATTTTTCCCAATGTCCACTTATAGCGTCAGTGAAGTTTTTGTGCCAAAAACGTTGATTTTGCAGCTTAGGAGGAAGTTTTGACTTCTGAAAGTTACAGTATGTTTTCACGGTACATCAAGTACATCTTTTATCTCCAAAGATCAAGGAGTATTTGATTCCTCATGATATGAGCCCTTTAACAATGACTATGGCACTGGAGAACCAGCTGTCATCTTAATATGGTTTGAGTCTAAGGTGCTCCTTAAGATAACAGCAGCAACCTCTCATCAGCCTAAGCCTCTATGTCAGGTCTGCACACATCTCCTCCAGGCCATGAGGCACAAAGGTCAGAGAAACCGATAGTGATGTTTTCCCTGAGCTTCTGTATCCACCAATACAGAGATACTGCAGGAGATCGGGACGAAAGCAAGGAGAGGAATTATTCATCTTTAATGCAAATCATTTATACGGCTTCTTGATAATTTAATTTTATCAAAGCCTATAAATGACTTCTTCCTGATAGCTACAATTGTGTTTAATAGAAGCAACATCATTCAACAACTCGACCATTAGGCTTTTTCAAGTGGAACATGCTTAGAAAAATGTTATAAAATGTTCTTTTGTTATCTGCCTATTGTCTAGACTGTTTTAAAAATCTAACCTTTATTTAACCAGCCAAGAACATTTGTGATAAAAAAAAAATAAAAATCTTCTTCAAAAGAAACCTGTCCAAGAATGGCAGTAGCACAATAAGCATTACACACATGTAGACTAACATATACACAATTAAACATTTACATTTGATTCCCTGAACCGTATAATGGACTTAAATGTATTGAAAGTGATCGAGTAAGCCTACAAGCATTGCATATTTCTATTCCACAATGCAGAACACATTAAAAAAGGTTTATTGCCTCGTTCTGTCCAGGCTTTGCCATTCAGAAATTTGGACATTAACCTAAAAAAATTATAGATAATAATAAATAAAATAAAAATCCGGAACATAAACTCAGACAAAAGAGGCATGTCTAGGCTAAATTTAGGCAAGTGTAAAATAAATAATTGCCTTATAATAAAACACCGGCCATTTAGGTATAAATATCATTTTGGTAACAGTATTAAGCAATATTGAACTGATTTTGGTAACATGTTATTTTAAGGTGACCGGTCCGTTTGTTACCCGGGTACATGTATCTTACTATTATAATAGCAACTAATCTAGCGTAATTGCTGCAAGTTAAGCTGGCTTTAGCCAAAAGAACTACAAACCATATAGTGAAAGTATATAGTAAACTTAAAGCAGTTTAATAAACTTGGTGCTATTATTATTATTATTATTATTATTACTTATTATTATTAATAATCACGCTCACTAAAATATATTAAGCTAATATTCTAATATTATTTCTTCATATGATTATTTTTTATTTATTATTATTAATTACTATATGATAGATAATTCTGTTATCCATGTGGAAAGTAGAAACAGAAACAAGTTGACAAATAGTACTGCAATTTTGGTGAATAAGGCTTAGACTATAAATGGCTTAATTTACATAGAAGGCATGTTTATATTGAAAATAATGACAACTAATTTAAATAATTTTAAATATTTCAGCACTGTTAGAACTGGGCTGAACTGAACTGTAGGTGGTTAGTGAATACAACTATGGTGTAAATGCTCAGTAAAATTACATCAAGTAAACAAAACTAGGTGCTGCACTTAACCTCGGGGAACAAACTATTGTGACCTCAGGCATGAGACCCTCTAAACTGGATGCCATGAGTATGATCTGTAAAATATTTAACAGTCCATCCTACCACATTGTCAGAAAAGTGAATGTTAACTAGACTCTTTGTAGGAACATCACATCTGACAGCGTCAAAGCCATTCAACAAATCACAAAACAGAGGCAGACAGCGTGTCGCATGATCGAGCGTTTCACTTATGTCCAATCCGCAGTCACGGCAGTGCAAACAGTACAGTGATTTGAACACAAACTAGTTGCTCAAATATTTATTTGGCATTGAATTTAGATTTTGCACAGATCTAGTCAAACATTTCAGATATTTCAAATGGACATGATTCAAATATGTGAACTGCATTGCTTGAATTCACCTCAGCATTTGCCATTAGAATTTTTGAGATTAAATGCTGCACATAAAAGTCAATTAAACCGAGCTCTGACATTTATTTGACATATAAAATGTATTGAGGAATCTGGGGTTATTTAGTTATTCTAGGAAGAATATCTTTCAAAACTTGCCCACGATACCCTTTTCAGACCAAGACTATCTCAATTCAACAATCCAATCTAAAATGTCAGTATAAAGGCAAACTTGCTATACAATCCCTAATTCCCATATAGAAAGCCAGTGGGCGAAATAACGGCAGTTTCATTGTTATAGTCAGCAGCTATCAGAAAAGGAAAATATCAAGTGGCACTGATTCAGAAATAGATTAGAAAATATTTATTGCATGTGTGCTGAAATAAAGTCCACTTATATCACGGCCAGAAAACGAGTCAAATGAAAAGTAAATGGGAAGAACGAGGCTCAAGGATTTGCTGTATAGATGTACTGCAGGAAATCAATCAACATACACAATTCAGGCCCCACCATAGCACAGAAACTGCACTTGTTAAAAATTACAAATGACTTGCTTCTTGCAACAGACCAAGGCTGCATCTCATTCCTAGTTTTACTTGATCTTAGTGCTGCATTCGATACAATAGATCATGACATACTCATAGATCGATTATAAAATTATACAGGTATTCAAGGGCAGGCTTTAGGATGGTTTAGATTCTACCTGTCCGATCGCTACCACGTTGTTCATTTAAATGGGGAGTCATCTCAATTATCACCAGTAAAATATGGAGTGCCACAAGGATCTGTCCTAGGTCCTCTGCTATTTTCGATATACATGTTGCCACTTGGTAATATTATTAGGAAATACGGGATTAGTTTCGACTGTTATGCTGATGATACTCAACTATAAATCTCAACAAGACCAGATGAATTTTCTAAATTATCTAAGCTAACAGAGTTTGTTAAAAATGTAAAAGATTGGATGACTATTAAATAATTTTCTCCTATTAAATTCGGATAGACAGAGATATTACTATTGGACCCAAATAATCAGTTACGGTAAAGGCCAAAAAAACGCCGAATCTCGTGGATTACAATTTTGCAACTAGACGGATGCACGGTTACTTTCTCTACAGTCAAAAATCTGGGTATTATATTAGATAGCAACTTGTCTTTTGAAAATCATATTTCCCATGTTACAAAAACAGCATTCTTCCATCTTAGAAACATTGTCAAGTTACGAAACATGTTAGCTGTTTCTGATGCTGAAAAGCTAGTTCATTCATTCATGACCTCTAGACTGGACTACAGTAATGCACTGCTAGCTGGCTGTCCTGCATCTTCAATAAACAAGCTAAAGATAGTCCAAAATGCAGCGGCTAGCGTCCTTACCAGGTCAAGAAAATATGATCAAATTACCCGCGCAACCCAACTTTAGCAGTCCGTTGGGCACTGGTTCTACTACCTGTTATTCCGTATCAGTTACAAAATATTATTACTTGCCTCTAAGGCCCTTAATGGGTTAGCTCCTGCGTACCTAACAAAAAAAAAAAATAAAAAAAAAAGTAGTCGTTCCTACCGACGGTTCTAGCAATCCTATCATCGTTGCCCTAGTAGGTCGCAAAATTCTGGACATTTTTGGTAGTACCATAGGATATCAAGTCACTAACGGAGGTAGAGTCTTTTCGGCATTTGGCTCGGCGCTAAAGCTCTGGAATAGCGCTTGGCCTGACTACGCGTTCGGAGCGGTGTCAGAGAGACTACTACATCTCCTCTGTTTTAATCTTAGATTAAAGACCACATCTCTTTGGGCCAAGTCATGTCAAATATGCATCTCATGAGACCTTTTAGCTACTGGCAGTCATAATCTTTTACATGCAGTTATATCTAATCAAATGTAGCAGTATTATTCGTTAGTTTAGGGTAAACAAATAATTTTTGCTCTGGCTTTGAATCAGCAGCTACGCATAATATGTTTGGATTTGTGTTCTTCTTCTCTGTGCTTTTGGCCACGGGATTACCATCGGCTTGGTTAACTAGGATTTACAGCAAAGCGTCATGTCTGTGATCTCTAGAAAGCACCTGAGAATAGATGATGTGGCGCGACCTGCCCTTCAGATGACTCTCAGATGATGCCTAACCGTCTGAAACAACATACAGAACTACGCACATTTTGGGCAGATAAGTTTTGATTGCATCATATAATATTGGCTGTTAATATTATTCATGACGTCTAGTATTTATTAGGCGTCTTTATATTGATTTTTCCGGACTGCTGGTTGTCTGGTTCAGATTAGTAAGCTGGGGCCGGTGCCACCCTCCGACTGAGCCTTGCCTGGTTTCTCCAAGTTTTTTTCCTGCGCATTCTGTCACGATGAGTTTGGTTCCTGGCGCGCTGTTCGCCCGCTGGCTTGCTTAGTTGGGGACACTTCATTTCCAGCGTTGTCGTTGACATGATTGCAAAGATATTATTTAAACTGATCTGGATGTTGACATCGCTGAATTCAATGATGAACTGGCTTTAACTTAAAATTGAGTGTTTACTATTGTCATTGTGCATTATTGACATTATTTTCCTATTTAATGCTGTAAAGTTTCTTTGACACAATCTGTATTGTTAAAAAGCGCTATATAAATAAAGGTGACATACAGACTGACATATGTTAATGAAGATAATCAATAGGCTAAATCAATCTGGCTAAGTTAAAGCCAACTTAACAGAGTTCTGCTTATTAGAAAAGACGAGGCTCTGGTCTTTAACTTTATTTTAAACTGTCGTACGCCTGAAAAACGTTACCCACCTTCAGTGGACAGGCATGATAAAGAGTATCGAGACAACTATCAACGCATTCTGAAAACTCCCATCCATGTTCCATTTATTTAGTTATGTATTTAGGGGCACACACCATTGTATTACTGCGTGTAATGTTATATATGCCTTCTGAGGCGGTTTGATATATTGAGCTTTCAGTCAAGTGTATGTCATTTCTATCTTTGTATAAAAAAAAAAAAAAAAAATAGATAGACCCTTTTGTGTTTTCTAAATAAAAAGTAGCCTTAAACGAGCAACTTTAGAAATAATAAGCAATAATAACATGCGCAGTAATGTAAATTAATTATGTCACAGAGGCCATGTGAAAAAGCTCAATTTTGACAAAATGTCGGACAGAACATATAATTTCGAAGGTGACAAAATTAATAAGGAATATCCTAATACTATTGGGGCAGCTGCTAAAATATTTAATAATCATTGAGAGTGATATGATTGATGATGAAATATAATAGACACTATTATTAAGACAGGTCATTAGGCAATATATATAATTATTACTATATATATATATATTATTATAATATCATCTCTTATATATATATTTATTTATTTTGTTAGGCTTTTTTTTGTTTTTCTCTTGCAATTGCAGAGAAAACCATTAAAAAACGTTACCTGCGCTATGGGGCGAGTAGCTTGTTTCATATTTGGGGCAAACAGGGATCTAGAATGTTACTGCACATTGGCACTTTGAACGAGGCTTTTAATTTTATGCGTCCTTCATCTGTATATATAAGCATCAATGTAGAACAGTCGTCAAATATATCATAGAACACACTAATATAATACTGTATATTAATATAATATAGAATATATATAGTATAGTATACATATGGGATAACACTTTAGCAAATAATGTTCATTAGTTAACTACATAGGTTAACATGAAGGTTACTAATAATGAATGCACTTATACAGGCGTTTATTAATCTATTGTAATGTTAATTTCATACATTTACTAATACATTATAAAAATCTGTTAATCGGCTAGTAAAATTGCACTGTGAACTAACAATGAACAGTTGTACTTTTAGTAATTAACATTAACAGAGATTAATACAGTAACAAATGTATTGCTCATGTTTAGTTCATGTTAGTTAATATATTAACTAATGAACCTTATTGTAAAGGTTAGCGCATAAATAGTAATGGATACATATACATATGTTACAAAATGATTTTTTGTTTTGGGGGGGTTGTGTTTTTGCTATGTCGATTGACTAGAAAAGTCACAGTCTTCATTTTAGCTATTTTTAGCTTAGTGCCGTTTCATTTTTCACAACACCCTCTCAATATACTGTACGGTGGAAACGCCTCTTCAAGTACCCTTACAGCAGTCTCATCGCAGGTGTACCGTTATCTTCGTCTCTTCCCACTCTGTTTTAAATACATCACTCGCTAAGGATAGAGACATGAATCCCCAGCGAATCAGTTCAGCTAAGTTCACTCGGCGCGGCCTTAAAAAGAGCTTCAATCTTCAACTACATCAGCTCAGGGTGGCTGGAGAGCGAGTGAAAGAGATGTGATAAAGCGTGCGTGTGTGATGGAACTCGTGAAGAATCAACTTTTCGAACGGCAATCATGGCTCAACAGCCTTTCAGATCCTGCAAAACGACACCTTAGTCATGGACATCTGTACCTGTTAGCTTCGTCTCCCTACCGTTGTATGAGCTAGAATTAGTTTATTTTCAAGCAAAGAATGGCGAAATATCACACATCTGTCAAATAAAGATACAACAAGCATTCAGGATCAAGGTGGAGCGGCAAACCAGCATTATAAAACTTAAACAATGACTAGCTAGATGGGGGAAAAAAAATATCACAACTGTTACCCATGTTCAAATGACATTATGCAGACAGAGCGAAATCAATTAACTTCCCACTGCTTACATTGTTTTGGGTCGGAATGGCAATTGAGATTTGAGCCAGCTGTGAAAAACTGATACAAGACATCTTAGGTAGGTGATTTGGGAGCATTGTGAACATTTCAACATGACACACCTGCTGGTGGTGATGAAGGTGTAAGTTTGATACCCAGGAATCTTTTTAATTGAAGTCTACGAGGGGAATAAGATAAGCTTTCTGTTCTGTTGTTGGTCCGTTCATACTCATTTGCACCCAATGAACTGTAATTTACACCCATTGACTGTCAGACTGATTCCTGTACTACAATGGAGGTTCAAAACAAGTATGAATGTGTGGTTCTTTAAAAGAAATACTGGGACAGCAAAGCTATCAGATATAACACAATGGCCCTTTTTATGAATGAATACTGTATTCAAAGAACAACGCAAAGAATGCAAAACTGTATGGTCTGTCAAGTTGTATGCAAAAAGTAATTTATTCTTGTGATGCAAAGCTGAACTTTCAGCATCATTTTGTCATGTCACATGATCCTGCAGAAATCATTCTAATATTCTGATTTGCTGCTCAAAGAAACATTTCTTATTGTCAGGTGTTGAAAAACCAGTTGCGGTTTTGCTGCTTCATATTTTAAAGGAAACTGAAATTCAATGCATCCTTACGGAATATAAGTACTCATATCTTTTCCCTATTGGTCCAAAAAAAAGGCAATAAACAAACAAACAAACAAAAAAAACACCTGAACAATAGCATATGTTGAGTAGAAGTGTTAGTGGGTAGAAGCTTCAAAAACAAACAACATCCAGATTTACATCCAACCTGGTCTCAAGACAAGCCGTAGACATTTGTACAAGATGGCAAAATCATAAGAACTTATATGAATTAACCAAAACATAACCATAAAGTCCAAATCTACAAACCCTATATCACTATAATAGTAAAAACAAACTACAGTCTGTCTATGAGTTTAAAAATAAGTTGAAATCCTATTTTCTTACCTTGGCTTTTTAACTTTGTATGTTAAATTTTTGGTCTGGATTTCTTGAGTTTTATTATTATTACTTATTATTTTTTTTTTTATGTTATTCTTTTTACTGGTTTTTATTTTATTTGTACAGCACTATGGTCAACTGTTGTTGTGTTTATCGGTGCTTAATAAATACATGAAATACAAATGCAAAATACAAATACTTAAGTTTAGGTCCTATGATTTCAACATTATTTTGTATGAATTATTGTGCATTTTTCTGAGAGTGTTTTGTTTCAACACACATATTTTCAAGCAAAATATATAATAGTGCCTAAATACTGGATCGAAACACTAAAGTAGGACTACAGTTTTCACAAGATGCATATGAGAAACAATGCCAAATACCTATCCAGTGTTCAAAAACATGACTCTTTTTTTTTTTTAATAACAACATGTCAAATATTTCGGGATGTTCCTTCATTAGTGCAATATAGGTGTGCAAAAAAAAAAAAAAAAAAAAAAAAACTACAAACCTTTATAGTATGATCATTTACTGTAAATATTATAATATTATACAGCATATTAAAATAATAATTTGCATATGGATGTAAAGTTACAGAGAGAAAATATTCCAATGTGTAGAAGTGAAATAAATAAGAACTATCCAGTGATTACGAGTTTGAATATCCAGTTTGCTCCAATTTTCGCAACTTGAATAAAAAGAGTTATTGGTATTTAAAATGCTTTTACAATTGTATTTTATCTCATTAGATAACAGACTGATCTCATTAATAATTTTATAACTCAAAAGTTGTTTTGTTGCAGCCACTGTCTGGCTGTCAGTGCACATGCTTAAACACAATGGACCTTGGTCTACCCAAATTCGAGTCTAGTTTGCATCATTTCCCAATTCCACACCAATCTCGGATCATCATTAAGAAAAGTATTTCATCAACTCTTTTTCAAAGTTCTGACACAACATCAGAGGGAGTTTCTGGCCAATTATTCCTTTAAACTCTGGCACCCATTGTTCCTACAATTAGGGAGACACAGTCTAATTTATCCACAGTGCTGACATATGGGCATTGGTTCATACAATGCCATAATTACCCATCAAAAAATATGGGGCTGCTTATTTAACTGCTGTTAATTAGTAAAACAGTCACAAACTTAAGGCAAGAATTTCCCAGCCATGAAACTTAATGCAGATCTAATTGATAATTGGTGTATGCTTTTTTTAGTTCCACGTCCAAGAAGGTTAGCAGTTCAGATTTCAGTACCGTGCACTACCTGCTCTTTTAGGTTGGCTGCTTCTTTCTCTACTGGTACATGAACTTAACGCACAAAACGTAATATCAGTTGCAGCGTTGCTACAGCTACCATCAAAATGTAGCCTTAAATACAATTCTGTGAAATTCTCACACCATACTATTGTTCTTAAGTGTCTACACAATCATAACTGTACCTGCTGTTAAAGGCCAATAATGGACATTATTATATGAGCTAGAGCCTTATGTTCAGTTTTAAACAATGTGTAGCTGACATGACATTTCAAGCAGTTGTCCAGAGCAACCTGCTATACTTAAATAGAAACTATTTTAAGTTCTAGTTTATTTATTATACATGTACTTTCTTGCCATCAGAAGAAGTCCATTAAATTAAGTAGTAATATAGACAACAAGGAATAATTAACTGCAAAAAAATAATTTGCAGCTGCATGACTATTTAAAGGAATATGGAAAATTATCATTAAAAATGTATGTTGTTTAGCCACCCTCATGTCACGTTTATGGTGACATAGGCAAAATCAATTTTTGAGCATTTCCAAAATTAAAATGTAGCTATATCCCTCCAAATCAGTGTGAAATACCACGCTTTACTATAACTCTGTTGCAGCGACATATCATTCTTATCAGCAATTATCACAACGTCTAGACAAATCAGACTATACATAATACAATGGTACATAATATTCCTATGATGACATTAACATCATCATAGGAAGCAAGATGAATAATCACAGTTTCAGGTACTGAATTATATAAAAAAAAGACTTTTCATACCATATGCATGTAATGAATTGCACTGAATTGATACTCATAAGCAGATTTAAAGAATCTTAGGCCCAATTCTATTTTATACCCCTTCCCCATACACCTACCACTCCGCCTACCCCTTCCCCTTGTCCCTCGAAACAGAGTGTCAAGGGGTAGGGGTGGAAATATTCCCCTAAGAATTGGGACACCAATACTATACGTCACACGTCATCATACGTCAATATACAATACACCACCTATAACTGGGGGCATAGAGCCTTTAATTACTGTTTATTTAATGCGCTGCTTATGACACACTCCAACATTCACACACACACACATATCGGAGATCGCAAAGCTCACACATCCAGGAGAAAATAAATCATCAACACTGCCCCACGACTTTTATTAATAAAACAGCTTCGATACTGAATCGCTACATTATATTTCTCAGCAACGAGGGGGTAAAATCGCTGTTTTTGAAGTAAACTCACTCAAAAAAAAAAGAAACGCACAGATACGCATACACGCAACATTCTCCTCTCTCTCTCTCTGCTGAATTGGCAATATTTTCTGAGAAATCAAAAGGGTTTAGCGATTTATAACTATTGGGGGTACTAGCCCGCCTCAATGTCTATGGTGTTTATTGCTCTGATCAGATATGTAAATATGTTGTGGCACTATCGTGCAGTCTGTAATGATATGACGTTAGCAAACTAGCGATTTTTTGCAAACATTTCTTTGAGTAACATGACCGTAAATATGAACTCACGATTGAATGTAACATAAAACAAATTATTACTTAAACGTAAAATCTTTATTAATGCCAAAAATGCTTACATTCATGTGTGTTTTTGTTCGCTCGGGCAGCCATGTTGAAGCCGGTTTACGCTGAGATAATTCATACCCCTTCGTTTGAAGTGTGGTCCCGAAAAATCTTCGTTTGAAGGGCTATCTGGCCCTTCCCCTTACCCCTACTCCTCCAACCAAAAGAGAATAGGGACACCCCTACCCCTTCATGTGAACGTGCGAAACGGAGGAGTAGGGGAAAGGGGAAGGGCTAAGGGGTATAATTGGGATTGGGCCTTAATCTTACCTGTAAGTAAAAGTTATCTGCCATGTGTTTGGTTTTGGCCTCAAGCAGCTGTGAGAGCTCCCCTAATGGTCGGATGTCTTCTTCTTCATTTTTAATGGTGGTTGGCATCCATCTTATTGGTGCATTATCGCCACCATCTGTTTCAGAGTGTGGATCAATCAGTAGGTTTACAATCTAATTCTAGACGATGATATGAGAAAAAAGGGGGAATAGGAGCAAAAATAAACTATCCATCATATCCTATAACAAAGCCAAGTATCCCTTAAAAAAACAGTTCTCTAACCTGAGCTCTTTCAGGCATACTTAGGGTTGATTTTAAAGTAAGTTTCTGCACCTCTATTTCTTAGAGTAGTTTTTTTCCCATCATCTCTCTTTGTGTGTTGTACTTCCTACACTGTAGAATTACATGCTCCACTGATTCTTCTTCCTGACATTCGTCACACAGACCAGACTGGTGTTTCCATACCATTTTTAATCTTTTATTTAGAGCACAAAGTCCCAGCCTTAACACAATTTCCTCTCTCCTGTTCCCAATTTCTACCCTCTTTGCTTTAATACTCTTTTGAATTTGGTGGATGGGATGTCTCCCTTTCCCCTCTTTATCCCAAATCTATTGCCACATTTGGTTTATTTTTCCCCAGATTATGCTTTTCACTTCTGCTTTACTGATTCTTGTTTGCATTTCTACGTTTCTCTTCATCAATGCCCTCTTTGCCACCTTATCTACTTTTTCATTCCCTTCCACTCCTATATGCGCTGGAACCCATTAAACATTTACTTGGCCTCCCTGATTTGTTATTCTTCTAACTGAGTCTCATATAGTATATCTTGTCGACTTTTTTGAATGTACAGATCTCAAAAGTTACTAGAACTGATGATGATGATGAATCTGAACATATCACAACTTTGTCTATTCACGTTTTTTTTTCCACCCACCGTAAAGCAACTACAATTCCCAGCATCTCCACTGTATATACTACTAAATTGTTAGATGTTCTTCTGGTTGGATGTATTGCCTGTCACTATGTTCTAAAATAAATGCAACCAATCATGAAATTCCCAAACATAATGAATAAGAATGAAGAAAAACATTAGCATTTTCAATCTTCAGTGAACATGAATAATTGAACAGGAATTATTCTTTTTTTTTAAATTAAATGCAGAATTCTGATTGCATGACTAATCTTGTCACCACGGCCACATGATACCCTAATAAGCAAATTAAATAAAGCACATAAATAAACTGGATGAAGAACCATCACATTCAACTCAACCTTACCAAGACAACTGCTTGTGGTTTTAGCCATCACTTCATCACAATTTCACCATCCAGTTCGGTGCATCGACCATAACAGCTTCAAGAACAGCCAGGAACCTTGGAGTTGTGATTGACGATCAGCTGAATTTCACAGGCAAGAATTTGTTTAGAAATTCACGGTCCTGCAGATTTGCCGTATGCAACATTAGGAAGATCAGGCCCTTTCTATAAGAGCATGCTACACAACTCCTTGTTCAAGCTCATGTTCTTCTCTTAGAACTTCGCTGGCTTCTATTTGCTTTTGTCAAATCGCGCCGCTCGCGTCTGGTGTAGACACGTTGTTTTGGTATGTGTGAATCTTAAGTATATTCATAATCTGCTTTACGTTTACCTGGCACTGGAAGTCCTTTCACAAACTTGTAACTTTTATGCTTAGAGCAGAACCATATATCGGTCATTTATATTTCTACAAGGCAGCCTGAAATACTACTATGATTCATCAGTTGTACCATCTAGTGGTTTGTTATTGATACAACCACAACTTCTACAAACGGAGCGCTCAAGCGGGTACTGTGAGTCGTGTTGAGGTAATTAAAATATGTCAAACTAATATTTTGCCCTCAATTATTTACTTATCAGACAAGTAGCCGCATAAGTGGAAAAATTACGTAGTATAGTCTTTATCACCCTGCAGAGGTTTCTTTTGCAAAATAATCTGCTGACTGTACACTATCCCTCAGCCTTGCCGCGCCCCCCAGTTTGGGAACCGGGTGTGCCTCACACGTACTGAAAAGTGAAGCTGCGGGCTCTTTGATCGCCACCTGGTGGCTGGCTTCAATACAGGTCATAAACCCCGCCTTCTCCATGTAAACGAATGGGACTTGAGTCAAAATAAAATTTAAAAAAATTACACTTCCAATACAATTTTCTGAAAGATTGTTTTGGTCATTTAAGGTAGTTGTTATCACGCTGATATATGTTCAATTGTTCGTTTTTGTGATAAGTTGGATTTTAGCTAGAAATTTGATGCTATAAAAACAGGGCGTGTCGTTATGGTTGATTGGGTCTGCAGGAGTTAGGGCGGGAGTTTGATACCGCGGCTCCATCTCACGACACTACTGAGCAGACTCTGGCTCCAAACGAATCTCTACTGCGCAGACTCGGGATCCAAATGACATAATTTACTCAAGATGGCAGCGGCCATACTGAGATGCTTTGGCTTCACTTTTCTATAGTGGAAGGAAGTGGAGATGCGTCGTCCATCTTTTTTAGTCTATGTTGGGAACCAATGGAGTAGGTGATTTGCGCTCTATTAATTTGGTCTGTTACGATGCTCTATGTATTTGATTACTAATGCCTGTGTGTTCCGGCGTTGCACACAGAGGGGGGGGGGGGGGGGGGGGGGAAACCAAAAAGTTTAAGCCTCGACCTATCTTTCTTTAATGATTAGGATTATTTTTTTTAGCAAACAAGTCAGAATGAAAACAATGTAACATCTCAATTCAACATCATCCAGCCCTCCCTCCCCCTTCAACCCTGCGGTCTCTTTACAATGGGGAGCACACTGAATACATAATAGAGTTAACAGAAAAAATCACAGGGATCATGAAACATGAATTTCAGTGAAAAAAAAATCTTTATCTTAATTTGTTAAAATGTGCAAAGGGTACCAAATTGAACAAAACTATTTAAATGCAAAATTTGAATTTGTGAATATATAACGGTATCCATGGTATAGCAAAATCCATATCATGGAACAAAATAATACCGGTACTCACTTTCATACCGGTATAGCGCCCACCATATTAATAAGCCCGAAAAAGGGCAGGTCACACTTGCTTGGTTTCATTTAACTTGCACTGCTCCACTAGTTGCTTGCATACAATTCAAGGCATTGATGTTTGCCTACAAAACATCCACTAGCTCTGTACCCTTTTAATTCAATTCACTACTTCAGACTTATGTGCCCTCCAGAAACGTGCATTCTGTAAGTGAATGGCACATTGTAGGCGCACAAAATCACTTTCACAGATTTTTACCTCAGCTGTTCCCTCCTGGTGGAATGACCTGCCCAACTCAATCTGAGCAGCTGAGTCCTCAGCCATCTTCAAGAAACTACTAAAAACACATCTCTTCCATCTATACTTGACCCTCTAACTCTAGCACTCTCTATTCTATTTCTATTCTATCTACTTGTTTTCTTTTTCTTTTCTTTTTATATTAAAATTAAATTTAAAAACACTAGCTAACGCTAGCTCTATTTGATTTATTTTCAATCCATTTTATAATTTGTATTTATAAAAAAAAAATGTGTACTGTGTTAGACTAACCAGAATTTGTAAAAGCACTGACTTGTCACTGTAATATGTAAATTCAAGTATATATGCAAAACAGTCCATTTATAATTAGATGTAATTATTTGCAATGGTAATTTTTGATTTTAATAAAATAAATATTGATGATGAAACATATTTCAACATTGGATACATTTCCTCTATGATCTAGCCCAGTTGCATTCTGGGATTGGCTTCTCTGTGCAAGCGCTGCATTGAATCCCTGATTGCACACCACCTCCAAACTCTGAGCGATCAATTAGCAAGTATTTGGAGAATTACAATATTCATACTGCATTGTTCTGACTTCTGAATATATAGGCCTATTCATTACCAAAGGTACTGCTTTTATTAAACGCTGCAGTACTGTGCTGCTCTGTACAGCTACATATGCAAATATCCACTGCAGGAGTTAGAAGCACATTCTGTCAAAAATAAGTCGCATATCAAATCACTTTTTGGGATATAGCATCTGGTGTCCGCAGCCTTGGCTTTCAGAGTTACAGCCCATAGGATTCACCAATTTGCACAATCAGTTATAAACCGCAATGATATATTGAAGCAATTGAGTGGTTAACAAAGTTATTGGCACTTCTCCAGTAAGCCTTATATTAGCATGGCAGCCATCACACTGTTCTCATTTCATTTCATGCCTCAATCATTTGAAATTTGTGGAAATGAATTCGCTAGAGTGCAACAAACAAGATGTCAAAATTTTATGAGAGTTCAGCACTAGCGTTGAATCAAATAACGTATTGAGTGTGAAAGCATTATATTTGCTTCTTATAAAGGTCATGTCCTGAAATTCAAACCTAAGGGGAAAAGTCTAAGAGAAGACTTCATGTATATTAATGTCACTGATTCAATCTGTGACTTTGACAACAATAAATCCACTGCTTTAATCGTAAAATCATATGGTTTTTATATCTTTCTATCTATCTATCTATCTATCTATCTATCTATCTATCTATCTATCTATATATATATTATCTATCGGGCGGTAGGTCGGTCGTACGTCCGTTGTCCATCCTCATCAATCTATCTGCCCCACCCACCCACCATCACTTATCATCTTATCTATCCGCCAATCGGTCCGTCTGTCTACCTATCTATCTGTCCACCCGTCCATCCATCCATCCGTCAATCTATCTGCCCATCTGTCTGTCTGTCCATCCATCCATAGTGTCGTCTGTCTGTTTGTCTATCTATCTATCTGTCTGTCAATCTACTATCTGTCCACCCATCTGTTCGTCCATCCATCCATCCATCTAAAGAGATCCCCCTACTCTTTGTTGTTGGCAAGATTTCCCCCACCAGACTTCGTGAAGCAGCCATTTGTGCCACTTGAAACTCCCTTTGGTGTCAAGTTTCTAGCTCAGAGTTCATTTGTGTGCCCCTGCGTGTAGACCAAGGTGATGTGAGTGGGATGTAATGAATCGGAGGGGTGCATAATCAGTTTCTAGCCAGCTAATGAAGTACCCGCGTTGTATTCCTGCTTAGCAGGCTAGTCATTAAATTAGCTTTCACTTTCAGCCCACCTTATACTATCTCTGCTGCACTCCTGCTTTGCATTGATATGAGGTATAATACCTCAAAAATAACTTGCATACACTAATAAAAAAGAAAGTTAACAAGTAAAGAATGAAAGAAAATTTAACAAAAAAAATAAGTTGCATCATCACAGTTAGACAACATTCCACTGACAAAAAAAAAAAAATTAAGTGGAGGCTCCCAGCTGTCTCACAGGCAAATTCCATGTTCCGGGAATTGTGTTGACCACTCCAGAAAACCAATTAGATCTCCTCTTCATTCACCCTGTGCTGCCAAGGGCTGGACAAAAGAGACGGCCTCTTGCTTCAAACCGCCTACTAACATTATAGCGGGCTTTCACCAGTATCCTGAAGCCGAAGCTTACATGTGCCATATCCACTTCACTATAAATAAAACTTTTCAATGTTCACTCATTGGACACTAAATTGGCATGTCAATTTAAGACCAAACATGTTATCAGTGCAATCACCCTTTCAACTTGTAGTTATAGCGTATTTGCCCTTTTATGAGCCGCTATAAAAGATGTGTTTTCACGCCTGTCAAAGGCCCTGTTTACACTGGTATTAAGATGTGTTTTAGTCGAACGGATCAGAAGTAGACAAGGGAGACACATTTACACCTGCCATTTTAATCCACCTCTTTTGTCCACTTTTGATCACTTCTGTCCTGATTTTAAGCGGGGGATTCAATGGACACGTGTATGCATGGGCCTTTTCTGATATTTCGATCTAATATTGTGAAATATGCTTGAGGAATTTACAAAAGAATGCAAAAGGAGACAACAGAAAATGATATGGAGAGCAGCAGCTTTAGTTTCGCAATGATAGCTGCAAAACTATGTCGAAAACTGTGAGTTTGTTTTAGAAACAGGACTGGTAATACAACATTGTTCGCCTTCGTACCAAACATACAATTTCAGATGGTAAAGTTTGTAAATCAATGTAATTATTTATTTATAATACATAAACATTAATAATTAAATGTTTCTGCAGCAAATCAGCATCAAATGTACTACTGAAGGACATGGCCATTAAAGCAGTGTTACTTTTGACAGCAAATTTTGATTTAGTTATAGTCATAGTGTTTTGACTAAAATGCCATTTAGTTTCAGTCATATTTTAGTCATCTGAATTGTTTTAGTTTTAGTCTAGTTTTAGTATATAATCTACAGTAAAATTATCTGGCTAAAATCTAATGGGTTTAGTTGGAGTAATGCATTTATTAAGCATTTCTCAAAAAATGTCCAAACTCATTATATAGGTTTATTAAAGTTTTATCATGATAGACATCGATATAACTGCAGGGACACACAACATGCCTTTATGTTAAAATTAAATAAAACCACTTCTCATAAAGAACAAGAACATGCATGGTCTTCTTTTTAATGAAATACAAGTGGTTATATAGGCTAATTATGCATTCTTTATAGCAACTTGTTTACCATATGCCTGATTCTTTCAAGCAGACATATTTATTTATATAAATAAATTTAGATTAATCTTTAAGGCTACTAAAGTTTTTCAGTCAAGAGCAGTGAGTGTTTTTCTGTCTTTCTTTCGTGACTGATTAACATCAATGACTCGGACAATTGCAACTAAATTAGGCTGCTATCCCTTAAAAAACCGAATGCACAGCTGCAATGGATGCAACGTACTGATACACGTTATCTCTACTGTTTACGTTCACTTAAGACGTAATCAACTGTGTTTATGTGAATACTTGTCAAAACGGACAATTCGTTTTGTGTGTAATTCTCCGTTCATGCGACGCGAAAGAGTACTTGGTTGCTGTGAGACACGCTTTCTGTGTGTGTATGTTAGTGTCTGCGCTCAGAAAACCGGACCAAAATTAGTTCTCTCTTGCGTCATCAGATTTATATGTCTGCTCTTCTCTTACTCCCAAATATTGAATTTTTTTTTACGTTTTATGAGACGTGCAGCAAGTGTATTTTAGCTCATGTCCCGCCGGTTCATATGTACGCATCTAACCTCCGAACCACGCAGCAGATTCGTTCTGAATGAATCTCATCCCAAATCGTCCCTCCCTAACATTTTTGTCTCGTTTTTATTCGTTGACGAAAATGTCAATAGATTTACATCATAGTTTTTTGTCATTCAAAAAGAGTTTTAGAGTCGTTATCGTCTCGTTGTCGTCAGTGAAAAAAAAGTCGTTGACGAACATTATGACGAAAATTATTCGTCAACGAAATTAACACTGCCATTAAGGGCTGCTGAAAATACAGCTGTGCATCACAGGAATAACATTATTCACATATAAAACAAACAGTTATTTGAAATTGTAACAATACATAAAGTATGTATGTATTCATTCATTCATTCATTATATAATATAATATAAATTAAGTTTTATTTATTCCCTCCCAAGGGATCATCACCTCTGGGGGGTCACAGAAAGTTTGAAAACTGCTGACTTTAACTGTATACATTGCATTGGCTATAAATCATTTGAGATTTAGGGGCACATGGTGGGTATATAATTTTGTCATAAAATGAATTTCTGGTTTTGCTGAGTGTGCTTTTCAGCAAGATGAATTAGAGGAAAAATAATGTGCAGGCAACTAATGTCTATTATGAGTTAGTGAGCCAAACGTTATGAAAAAATGAAGATTTCCCCCCCAAGGCTTCTCTTGAAAGCTAGTTTAGATATAACCAGTCTGACACCCATAAATGGTTAAGTGCTTGTAAAGAATCAACTTCTCAGAGCTTGCCAAGTCTAAGTGATTGTTTATGAGCGCTACATGTGTAATGCATGCATTTAAGTGCCCGGTCTATGATAAAAATGCAGTACCCTTGATGCAACTTGGCTCTTTAAATGCTTGTTTCCTCTACTTTCTCATGGTTCCTAACAGGAGCGCAGATGTTCAATTAGGGTTTGGCTTATAACTTCCATGCAAAACCCAATACATCTGCTAATGTTCCTGCTCCGTTCCGGGGGTCCATAATTACTCCAAAAGCGAGTTGTGTCTTGGAACAAAGAGCATCAACAATGCATCATATGTTTGTCTTCTTTCTCTTGGTGAATGTGAAACCATGCACAGCCTCCATCATTTCCGATGCTGGAAATGCTCCTGTGATGTTCTGTTTCGTTGCAGATAATGAATGTGCTTCAATGACTGGTGTTTCCAAGAAGATTTAAATCCCATCTCAATCATGTTTTTGCTCTTTTTTCCTTTGCTTGTGAGGATGTTGTGTGTATTAGTCATGGTTCAGGCTATAGTATCATTCACAGCAAAGCATTGCTCTTCCGTTTGAATTTGTACATTACAGCGTGTATGTTTTGGTACTGGAGAAATCGTGCATTAAGAATCTGACTTGATTTGAATTTCAGCAGATCAGTGGCATCTGTTGCAGAAAACTATGGCAGATTGACCAGCTGAAACACTGTTGAACTCAAGTGCGCATAATATCGAAGGCAGGCGATGTGTGTCAGGTGGGCTCCTCTCTCTTATTCAAAATGGGCTCTTGTATTGCATGCCACTTAGGGAGAGTGAGATGAAAGAGCTTGTGGTGGTTTGCTGTCAAAGACAGAAGCAACAGTACTTTTGACAAACACGCACTGCTTGCTGGACACGGCAATGAAAAGAAAACAGCCTGAGGATGAGCCTACTAAAAATACCACCTTAGAAACTTAACTAGGAAAAAAATAAGAGCTATACAGAAAAACATATGGAATACTGCTGCAAAAAAGCTTTAGATTAATATGAGGATTATTCACATCTCTCACACTTTGTTTAAACAATATACAATGCCAGATAAAGGGAAAAAAACAGAGCTAGAAAAAGCAGGGTTGGAAAATGCATTTAAACTGATGCTTTTATGTAAGCCATCTACTAATGTCAATCCAGTAGGATTATAGATATTTATCATAGAGACCTGTGGTAGTAAAACTGTAAAATAACACTTGAAGAGTTTGGTTCCAAAAACGCTATAAATCCATTTTGATTAATTTGAGTAAATGTGTGTTTTCTTTACCAAGAAAGTGGCAAGATGAAAACCACTAATTTTTTGTTTCAAACTTTCACATAACATCTTTAGGTTATAATAACATTAACAATTAAAGTCCAGATTTTGATTTTCAAAGATTTATTAAATGCTCTGTTTTTTCCAAAAAGGCAAATAAA
The DNA here is from genome assembly GCA_018155175.1 of Sinocyclocheilus anophthalmus. Classification (NCBI taxonomy): domain Eukaryota; kingdom Metazoa; phylum Chordata; class Actinopteri; order Cypriniformes; family Cyprinidae; genus Sinocyclocheilus; species Sinocyclocheilus anophthalmus. The sequence goes on from JADLZN010003207.1 coordinate 57,379, forward strand.
TCCAGACACTTTTTTTTCCCAAAATGCAATAAATCCATTGAATCAATATAAAAGTTATTTTTTATATTGAAACTGTTGAAAATACACAACATAGTAAGTTTATCCACATATGACAGCCTCTGAACTTTGTCAATACTAATCTTATATGCAGGCAATGGACTAAAAATACATTCAGTCAGTCATCACTCCCAAAAAGAATTCAACGGGTCATCTTGTTAATGCTATAAATTAATTACAACAATAAAATAACATTTCATCATGAACAACATCACATTAAACCACAGAAATTCCAAAATGACATTTCCCTTACATTCAACTTCTAAAAGTGCATTCATCTTTGCCGTGTTACAATCATTTAGTTGACTAGTGTTATACGCTGTATTAACAAAAACATTAATGGCATAAATAAAAAAAACACTTACACTGACAAGCTATGCAATATCACATTCATAATCGAATGTGACTCATCTGCAATTATGAACGCGATATTGCAGTGATCTATGGCTCTGTGTATAAATGCCGCTCCATCTGAAAGCAGGAGATGGAGATTTACTACTAATACTACTAACCGGCTTTACTGACAAGATGCGCATGACAATCACATGCGATTTATCGTGCAGCCCTAAGTTTGTTGGATCACAAAGTACAACATTGATTGTGATCACAAAAGTACAAAATAGATGATGGAAAACTAGAGCGGGTGTATTCAATGTGCCGCCATTACTGTCTAGAGTGCGTGTAATGGTGCGCTGTGATTGGTTGAGTGGTTATATCGCATTCTGCAGAGAAGGGAGACTGGTGTTTGTCGCGGTTTGGAAAAAAAGGGAGAAATCATGACAGAATAACTCGGCGGATATCACTTTTTGTGTAAAATTAAAAATTTACTTTTCAATATCGACCAGATACAATATTGATTTTGGCGGAAACTAATCTTTTTTTTAAATGGCGTTTATCGCGTTTTGGAACCAAACTCTTCACTTGATGGATACAATACAAAATCAGGTTTATTATAATTAATTAAAACTAAATGCATACAAATTAATGCTAACTGGAAATTATTATTAGTACACTATAGCAGTATCTGCTCTCTTTCATGTCCCTTGCTGTATAAAACGTTCAAATATTGTGTTTTAATTTATTTTATTTATGTATATATGATTATTTTTTTTTTATAATGGCTATTGTCATTTTCACCACAATATTTGTATTTCTTCTTTTTAGTGTACCTGTTTACCAATGGGACAACAGTGGGATTTAGAAACATGCTTTGAATAAAACAAGGAAAAATCAAGGTATTCTTTTTTTACACCATTCCCAATTAAGCTATTTTTGTACAAAAGTGTAAACAAAAGGTTGGGACATATTTGCAATACGAACGTTTCATTCACTTTTCCCCTCCAAATGTATTAAATAATGCATCATTTGAAATGTGATAGAAATTGTAGTTGAAAGTTTTTGGGTTTTTTCCCAGAAAAAAAAAAATTATACGATTTCTCTTTTGACACGTGTATGGACTGTCGGACATTGTTAGTGAACAAATCAAATATATTAGTGTTAAAACATGTTTTAAGGGTGCTTTCTAAATGTCCACAGGGCTAAAAGTGCCCGTAATTGAACAAACACCCAGGTGACTGATCTTAAAAGGAATAAAGTGTGAAATAACCAGAAGAAAAGGGAAGCTGTGAAAGCATGTTGACCTAATCTAGTTAACTCTGCGGACAGAGGCTAGACACAGTGCTGCACGGTACAGCACCCAATTCAGTCTGTCATTTAAGACATCCGGAGACAACCATCATCCTTTCCTTTTCATCATCCTCATGCACATTCTCATGGCCTCACTGTCCAGTTCCTAGTTATCTAGACTGCTTTCATACTTCCCATAGTGAAGCCCAGCGTTTATCTTCAAATACAAGCCAGTCTGAATTATAGAGAGTATGAAATTAAAAGAAGAATCAGCAATGCACATAATCAAAATACAGACATTGGTTTCCACGTCTCTTTGGATCTATTTGATTAAAGAGCATTCTGTAGGGGAAGTACAAAGGCATCCATCCTGTTCCATGACTTGTTGTCTAAAGTGTTCATGTTTAAAGTGTTCACTTTGTAATTGCAGTCTGCAGTGTTGCTGATATACTGCTGCACAACAGATAGTTTCCAAACAAAGCAGCTTGCAATGTATTTCAAATTCAACCTTGTCCATATGTTTACAAAGACCAAATCAAGGGAGGCTTTAGAATGAACAGATTGCTGTACATCTGCATTTTTATCATATGAATCATATGAAACATTTAATTTTGCCTCTATGCTTCTTTATGCTTTCAGTATTAGGAGAAATGTACAATTTCTTACTTAAAGGGATAGTTCAGCAAAATATATTTTGAAAAATGTTAGTAACCAACAGTTGATGGTAGCCATTGACTTACACAGCATTTTTCCATAGTATGGAAGTAATTAACTACCATCAACTAGTTGGTTACTAACATTTTTCAAAATATCTTCTTTTGTGTTCACAAGCTAAAATAACTTCATACAGGTTTGGAAAACAGGAGTAAATAATGACACAATTTTAATTTTTGAGCAAACTGTCCCTTTAACTTTGCACATTCCATTGGATCATTTGAAGACAAGATTGCTGTGTGTAACAAGACTATAAGTCCTGCCTTGTAGGGGAAAATTACTGTGTCCTTTGAAGACCTAAAAGTGAAATGATCTTAGTCCTCACTCCCGTACTTTTAGACTCAATATGCACTGAATTTGGTTTAGCTTACACTATTATATTTGCAATCTATAGGAATAGGAAAAGTAGGCTTCAGGTAAGTAGATGTCAGTATGGTGGCTCCCTGAAGTGTGTTCATGTGAGGTAAAAAAAAAAAATCATTCACATTCCCACCCTCCTATACCTAATAGTGTAAGTGAGACACCCCTACTCCAAGGTTACTTGCACAAATAACTGTTGACTGTTAACAATTAACAATTTATTATTTTTCTCTTTTTTTAGGAAACTGGACTGAAGAAAAGAATTGGCTCCGTTTAAATGAACGAATGAAATAAAACAAATAGTTGATGAAAAGTTCTCCAAAACTTTGGTAAACCATCAAACACTTCTGTTTAACTGTTCAATTTCTATATCAAAAGACACAAATTGATTTTCAAACTGCAAACAGAACTCTGAAACATGTAAATGACTCTTGTAGTTGAATTCGAATGATTCACTTCAAATAAACTCAGAAATGACTCTTGACTCAGTTCAAATGAACTCTGAAATGACTCTTGTGAATCAACAGATGATTCAGTTCTCACCCCAAACCCAGTTTAATTTCTTAGTTCAAGTTCTCAGTTCAGTCTGTATCAGTGAAGAGTTCATGTGTGTGTGTGTGTGTGTACAAAGAACATTTGTACCAGTCTGTAGCAATGTTCAAATTGATGAGATGACTTGTGATGACTTGAGATGACTTAATGAAATAATGAAATTAACAGCTGGGGCAGGACAGTGAGGAGATGTCATCAGGATGGCAGGATAATAATAAAAAAACACGAGCAAAATCTCGTGGTGGCCCAGGAAAACTCAAGAACTTTCTGGAACAAAATGGCGCAGCTCAGCCACAGCATTCACTGACTCAGTCTCAGAAGAAAAGTGTTTCCCAAAAGCAAAACTGATCGTAGGCGATGGACAGTCTCGACAAAAATGCAAAAATACTCAGAGAGAGCGGAAAAAAATTAAACACTATGTAAAAAAAAAACTCACTTCAAGTTCATATACACATTCTTGCGCACTAACGAGTGCATAAATGATGCACATGAAGAAATCAATGTCTCTCAATCTAAAGCACAGTTCATAAATGTCTCTAAAAAGCAGCAAATCTATCAAAAGTGCAAACAGTTCGAATGACGCAAAAACAACAGTGTTCAGAACGAATCTCACGGCTCCAGCTACTCTCTCCCGTGCTCTCAGCCAGTCTCTCACACCGTTCTCTGTTCAATTACGCAATCAGCCGAACTTCTGCAGCAACTCCATCTCCAGTCTCACACGATAGCGTTAGTGTTCACTTAACTCACAAAAACTCAAATTAATAGGGATGCTCCGATTCGCCTTTTTCGCCTCCAATACCAATTCTGATACCTAGGGTTCAGTATTGGCCGATACCGATACCGATCCGATACCAGTGAAGTTGTTTTCCCTCATTTAAATAAATATAGAATTTATATATCTCTGTGTGTGGAACGGATAATCATTCTTTCACAATCTACTAAATACAGACTACTTCATTATAAAGACAAAGCCATTAAATAAACAATAGATATGAAAAAACAATAAGGCCCCCTAGTGAATTATAAATTTATAATGATCATAAACTAGATTAGTGGATAATTCGGCAGCAAAAGTTATTCTAGAGAAATCAGTGCACAATAATTTTAGAAATACAAACATTTAGTAAAAAAAAACTATATTTTGTGGGGAACAAATAAAAGGGTTGCACTAAATATTAAAAATGTTACACAAAATTGTAGTTGTATTATATAAACTCCATCATTAAAAACAGCATGAAGAGTTATCTATAAGTTATTACTGATACAATTAAAATACATTTAATTTTAATGTATAGCAATTTTTTTAATTAGAGGGCAAAACATATGATAGATAAACGAAAGACAAAACCAATTACAGTGCGCACAACAAAACTGTTTTATACGAGCATGAGCACGAAGATGCACATTCTGCACACCAGATGCGGCACATGTACGCACTTTGTGTAAAACTGCCAAAACAGGGCCAAGGGAAGATAAATGGTGCGTAGGGTATATCTGGCAACAGTTATGGAGCCTTTCTTTTAAACAGTTTTAAATTCAGCTTAAGGTGCACAGTTAAAAACAAATGAAGTCTTTTCACGCAAGTGTGTTGATCTCACAGACACCCGGTAGCAATGCAAACAATAACAGCTAAATCGGCAAGAAGATAAAGTATTTGCATTTGACTTAAATATTCATATGTACTCACATTAAGCTATCGTAAAGTCTTCAGAAGTAACACAGAATCATTTGCACAATCGGGAAAAAAAAAATTTATAAATACAAATCTCGGATTTGGATCGGCCCTCTCTGAAGCTACTCCGATCCTCGGAGAAAAATGGTACTATCGGAGCCGATACCCGATATGAATATCGGATCGGCGCATCCCTACAAATTAACCGCAGTTTTCCTCTGCAAAACTGTCGATCTCTCACACACTGATCATGGCGCGTCTCTCTCGTAAAAACAAACTGCTCTCTCTTCTTCTTCTCAGACGTCTTTGCATCTCCCGCGTGAACATACTGAAAACAGGGCGACCTGTTGCAATAAAAGTCCCTTGAAAAATACCTCTGTTACATGTAGTATTATATATTGCAATCCAGGCTCATTGGAAATGCACGTGTTTGCCTATATTTCTGCAAACATGTTCCTTTACATGCATTTAACTGTAGTTTCCAGGTGAAATGAGCACTAGAAGCAGTAAAACACCAACAACGATTTCACACAGCTACACAAATTATGATAACAAAGGCAAATTATCCTTGAATAAGGACTTATTTTTTGTGTGGTTCCTTGCACAACACTATGTTATGCCCTTGAAACATGTTCACCACAGTGCATCATTTGTAAACTAATATATGTTGATGTTTGCATAACATAACCAGCTCCATATGTATGGCTTTTCTGATATAGTAAACTTGCTTGGTAGCACACCTAAAACAGCATTGCATATGGGATACATAGCGCTCAGGTTTGAGTCTTGTGAAACATGAGTCACAACACTCCACAAAAGTGTATAAGCAAGCTAAAATGGCATGATCAGCAAATGTATTTTTATATCACATTTGCTTTTGTTAACACTATTAGGTAGGTGTAGTGTAGGTGGTACATAATTCAGGTTTTGCAGTCATGTATTTCCAATGAGCCTGGATTGATATAATGACAGTATTACAGTATTTGATGATGAGTGAACCGACATTTAAAAAAAAAAAATTAGGAGGTTTGCAAAAACCACTGTGAAAGAATCCTACATGAATGCTTAAAGAATGGGTTGCTATGACAACCTGTGGTTCTCAAAATGGAAGTCAAATCTGAACTTCATATTCTATTCATTTTCCTCAGTTAAGAAATTGAACTGTGAATCAGGCTTGCTGTGTAATATCAAGGATGAAGAATGAAAGGGAAATTGCAGTGAATGGATGAACATTTCTTGCCTTTTCAAACTTTAGTCAAGGATTCAGTGCATTTCTCTTTTTGATTGAGTGAATGAAACTACGACAGGAATTTCATCAACAAATCAGGATATTTTAATTTAAAAGGAATTATAAGAAAAGTTATGTAAGTCCCATTCCATCTGTGTTGAGCTTAAGAATCAAGTGGGGAGCGAAGTCAAAGACATTCAGCATTCAGATCAGTGAGAACAACGTGTGTAGATATTATATGACTTTATATATATAATATATTATATATTAGATAATATTATGATTTATTATTTATATCATATACTACTATGATATTTCAAGTTGCTTATTTGTCCATTCTTCCCAGTACGGACAACACACAGAGCATTGAAATGCGTAATCTCAGACCTGGGGCATACAGTAAATAAATCCAGATAAACAAAATATAAAATACGACTATACAATTTTACAAATAAGGTAAAATGTAAAAAAAAAATATATATATATATAAAGCACAAGGCATATGGCAGATAGAGTGCAAACCAGTAAAGTAAACAATCCAAGTAAACACAGACATTAAATCTGAAGCTATAGTCTCAAATGCACATGACATGCTGACAAATGGCATCATATTCAGTCTTTTTATGACTATCATGACTATCATTATATTATTTCTTGTTATCCAGTAAAATAAATACCCTAGCATACAGCAGTTTAAATATTATACAGTACTTCTGGAATTATTGTATTATATTATAAAACAATACTTTCATTTTACATAAAATATTAAGGCATGCTATTTAATAAGAAGTACTGTATGATATATAATTGATAATTATTCATAATAACTCTGGATTCAGTTTATTCCATAAAGGTTTTAAATGGTAATTTCTTTGAATGGTTTCTGAAAAGGATTGGATCAAATGAGTTTATGTATGAATCGGAATACACTGGTTGCACTGTACATTTCAGCAAAACAAGCAAACAAACAACAAAAATCAGTTCATAAGATTGATTTTTCTGTGAATCGGACTACACTGTTTTTGTGTGCATCTTGCAAGGACTCCTCAACAAAAAGATGCATTTTCTTGCAATCATTTTTTGACACAGCCTTTTTCTCCTCATCACATCCAAAAGGATGGAAAACTCAAATGTGACTTATAGTGAGACTATAGATTTAGTACTGCAGGAAACACCAGCATAGAGAAAAAGATCAATCTTAAGATCAATAGAAGGCAGATAAAAAAAAATAAAAAAAAATGTGTAGACTGCCATTTAAATGTTCAGTGGTCAAAAACTAAATTTAATCAATGTCTAAGAAACCATCTTTATGTTCTGTGTCTTTCTTCTTGTGGATTATTTTCGGGAGGCTGCTTTTATAGTTTTGAATGTAACAAAATGATTTTTTTTCTTCTGTTTTTAGTTACATTGCAGCTTCTGTTCATTCACGCTTTGCTGCCCATGCAACAAGAGCCTGTCATCACTGATGTGAGCATCAGCTCGGTCCTGCTTCCTGGAGGAAGACTATCAACTTGGTTAAATCTCAGGCCTTTTTTCCCCCCTTGAAAGGTCATTCTGGTTTCTCTCAGCAGGAATTTTGACTAATATGCTTGAAAATGTATGCATACCCATGACAGATACTCCATACATCTCTGTTCTCTGTTCAGACATTATGGGTTCGCGTTTGTTTGACTGTATGTATGTGGATTCATGCTATTTGTGTCATCACTGATACACTCCCCGAAGCCATGTTGGATAGAAATCATTGACGCGCTCGAAAATAGCCAGACGTGACCATTCAACAGTAGATGCTTGTCACCTGCTGAATTCCATCTCGGTCATATTGTACACATAAGATCATGCTCACTTTATGTCGTTTTATTAAGGACATAAAGTCAATATTTCCAACCACTGAAACATATGTTTTCAGCTGTAGTATTTATGTAGTATATTCAGTTGACTTGTATTGCTTCTCCATGCAGAATTACACACCAAGTCAGGCACAACAAAAGCTATGAATATACACAATACTGCATAATATTAGGGTTCTGGAAATAAATAATTCATTAATTTTGTCCCTAGGGAAACTAGAGGTTTTTAATAATAACTGGGCCACCCACTCCCATGAAGCATTGTGAATGAAGTTGTCTTCCTACACACCAAATACTTTCATGAATCTATACTGTATATAAACAAAATCACTGAGTTTAATACAGTATTTTTATATTGTACCATATGTTTTCATTGTGTCATGAAAATGTTTGTATATATGTGTGGGTGTATACTAGGTAATTATATATATATATATATATATATATATATATATATATATATATCTATATAATATATATTGTAGCATCTCGACCAATCTGACACACTAATTTTTATTTGATTTAACAAATCAATTATTCATTAGATTAACAAATCGTCACAGTCCCCTCACTCAATAAACTGGATGCCAGGATTTCTGCTGAACACCATCCCCCACCTTGGTCACCATATCGCTGGTTTTATGACTCCCCCAGGAATGTGAGTAGGATAACCCACGCTTTGTCCCCATAGAATAGGCAGAGCAGAAATTGACTTTTCTACAAATTAATTAATAGGAAAACCTTTCTTAGAATGAACACACATATTCTTCAGGCCACTGTGTATATTATTGCTGTTTTGTATTAACCTGTTGTATTATAGACTATTTTTATTCATGCTTACGATAACCACTCATTCATATAACCTTACATATACCATGTTTAGTATCTATGAATTCGTCTTTTGATGATATAAACAAGAGTGTATATTATATGTTGGTATTTAGGCAATATATTAGTGTCCTGAGAATTTTTAGTATTTTCGACTCAAGTTCCAGATACTAAGTTCCATGTTTCCACACAAAGAGTCGTAAACACTCCAGCAATTGCCACCTCCCGCTCGAAAATTCCATTTTGCTCATTGGACAAGACCATCTTGAAAGGCGGAGATCTTCTCAGACCTTAAAGGCCCGGCTCCAGGGACCCCCCCAGTCGGTGGTTCGGTCAGATGCAGATGAAGATGTGAAAAAAAACGCTTCAGGCCCACCCCCCGGATGGGATATCAAAGCTGGTGCCAGGCCTTTCGGCCTTGAATTTTCATTCACCAAAAATTCTCTGACTCAAACTTGTTCTTTTCATCAACTAATTTCAGCAACATCTTGGGCCTTAAGATTGCATCAGGAATCTCTTTCAGACCGCGGAGACTCGCTAATATAAGAAAAATAGTCTTATTAATTGATACATTAAGTATCGTTTGCACCTTTTTACAAAGGTGTGTTTAAACTCAGAATCTGACGTAAATCCTTGAAGGCTTGGATCTGTTGAATATGCAAATGGTTCCATAAATGTAATTTCTTATGTCTCTTTCTTTAGTGTTAAACTTTAAACCTTTCCTATACCAACTGTATGCATGTGTGTGTATATGTGTATGTTAGACCAGTTAATGTGTTTATGTAGTATGTTAGAATAGTTTAAGTGTTTATGTAGTTAATAAAAACCTTACTTTTATCACACTTGACGTGTTCATTGTTTGATCATAACCGGAGTCACTAATCATGCAGATTTACGTTAAAAGCTTATAGAATTGTACAGTAAGAAAGTTATATCCCTTAACCAGGAAATTAATGTTCTTAGAATTGACAAGACAGTTGATCTTGAGAGGTCAGCTAAATATCTACAGCGATCTAAAATATTCATAATTAATCATAACTAGTTACGGTTAATTATTCATATTTCCTGTTGTGAGTAAATTCAGCTTACAATATAAGATATATATATTTATATATATATATATCTATATACGTAGATATACAACAAAGCTGTATTTCTATGTGTGTGGTAGAGCTTATCATAAGCTAAAATATCAGTGCCCATCTCTTTTGGAAATATCTGTTACATTTTAATAATTTCAATGGATCTTGAACTGAATTATTCAGATGATTCCTAATCCAATATCTACCCATAACCGCACCTAACATACATCAGAGCGTATTAAAAAAAAAACTCCACCAATAACCGGAATCCTCTGCTCTCTTGGGGAGATATATCAATACTCCCCTATTTATTAAAAGCAATGGCGCTGGCTTGAATCTGGGCCTTAAATGGACCACATCAATTTGCCTCCCCCATTTTCATTGCCTCCATTAGATGAATGAGCCCAAGCGAGAGCTGCTGCTGCATAAAGCACAACAGAGCGACAGAAGAGGGTTTGTACGGTGTGGCGCGGGGCCGTTGTGAGGCTAGCTAGCCCGGTGCTGTGACAGTGCTTGAGTAATGACTTTCACTGTGGTTGTCAGCGCTAGATTTATGTGGCCTACGCAGCAAGTCCACTCAAAGTATCTGAAAGCAAGTGTTCTTTGAGCAGTGCTCTCATGCTGCAATACGCCTGACCTCTGCTCCTTTTTATCCCTGTCCCTTCTAGTGGAAATTGGCCTTTATGACAGGTTTGCGCATGAGGGCGTGCTTTCGCATCTCCAGATGATTCCAAGTGCAATCGTGTGCTTTTGAAATGCACCAATTGACAATCAAAACAAGCGGCGCAGAGGTGAAAGTGGAATCAGTTTGACACGAGGAGAAGTGGTACCTTTCGCAAAACATGCCGAATTGTTTTAAGGATGTCAGATATCAGGGTTTGAGCTCGTAGATAAAAGATAGCTGAGGAGGAGTATTTTGAGGCGAGTTGTTTCATCGGTTTGGTGTTTTCTGTTTCATAGTCTCTTGCGGACGCTTGTGCTTACTTCTTCTGCCAAGCCGCTAATTAACTCGGAATGATCTCATTTCCACTCGTCAATCTAGAACGACGTGGCCGACCTTGCAATGTGATAGATTCATAAATGTTTTCACAGAGCAATTATCAAGAGCAGAGGGAACTGATGGGGAACAGTGGAGTTTCACATACAAGCATTTGGCAGAGTAGAGTGAACTGAGATGCGGTTTTCACAATAAAATAATTCCCAAGCTGAGGTATTACAAAGAGAAGAGCTGCACAGAGCCAAGTACTGCACAACAAGTGGCTGTTATTTATTTATTTTTACAGTTTAATATAGATATACATGCTCTGAGAGTGTGGATGTTCTTTACAGGCTTTGCAATAGAATGTTTTTCTTTAGATAATATTAAAAATAAATAAATAAAATAAACCTTTTTAGGCCTGGAGTTAAACATAAAATAAATCTTAGTGCTTGGATTAAGGGCAGCGGTTAGCCGTCTAACTGCTAGTTGGCAGTTTGCAAATTTAAAGTTCTTGTGCTGCAATGTGACAAGAGATTCATTCCTTGTGCTCCACGGGAAGCGCTTGATTGGAAGTACTGTGCATTTAACACAAAACTGTACTCATGTGTTTTTCAAATAGAAAAGTTAAAGGACATTTGTGAGGGTTTTATAGTGTTGGATGGTCACAGCTTGTGGTAATGGCCACAGTCAGTGTTATATATTTTTTTCATTTCTTTTCTTTTAACAGTGTTTGAATGATACTTTGCAAAAGGCTAAAAAAGGACGAATGTCCAAATTGTATTTGATATTTCACCACAAAATAATATAAATAAAACATTATTTCTCTCTTCTCTCTCTCTCTCTCTCTTCTCTCTCTCTCTCTCTCTCTCTCTCTCTCTCTCTCTCTCTCTCTCAGCTTACAGATTAAAATAATGTCCTCGGGACACAATTACTGTTTGAACTGTAAGCTTGAATAAAGTAATTTTTATATAAATGTTTTTTAACAACAAGTGAAATTATTTTCATATGTTAAAAATGATTATTATAAACGTAACATGTGTTTATTATTATTATTTATGTTTATTATGTTGGGATTGTTTTATTTTTGTCTGAAATATAACCCAGACCTGATATGAATAATCAGCAGTTTGTATTGTTTATACTTTTCATGTAGCTTATTACATGTCAGATTTACCAAGGTACCCTTGTTTTGACAATGTAAATCCTTTCCCTGTGTATGTAGCTGACACAGAAAGACTTGCCAGGCAGGGAGCTTCAGATTTCAACTTTAGGACAGATAATCCAAATAACCTTCATACGAGAGGCTTCTCTTATCCCTTTTGAAGCTGATCCTAGATCAGCATATGCGTATAAGGGTGCACTCTCCAAGGAGAAACTCTGAATGTCACCATTCATCGTTTCTCTGGTACATTTATAATCATTTGATATAACAATATAAAAAGCCTCTAAGGAACACCTCTCTCTGTCGCACAAGAAAAAACACAGTATTGAAATAATTGATTTGACCATGATACTGCCACTGAAGTTGCTCGAGATGCAGAGGAACTGTTTACAACGAGTTCTACTTGTTAGTGAGTCACAATAAACCAGAATTAGAAAAAAAATCACAAGCTGATGTTGATTGATCTTAATTGTGATTTTGAGAACTCTTAAAGGAATAGGTTCAAACCAGAAATAATAAATAATATAAGAATAATGAATAATAATAATAAAGTAATCACCTCAGGTTTCTCCAAAACAGATTTGGAGAAATGTAGCATTACTATCACTTGCTCACCATGGATCCTCTGCAGTGAATGGGTGCCGTCAGAATGAGAGTCCAAATAGCTGATAAAACATCACAATAATCCACAAATAATCCCCCCCCCCCCACACCCCAAAAACCCACTCCAGCCATCAGGTAATGTCTTGTAGCAAATTAGCTCAAAAGGGAAATATATATATATATGAATAATAACAATTAATTATGATTAATTACAATTATTTTTATCAGCTGCCAGTAGTAACTGTAGCAAAATTAAATTGTCATCAACTATCTTTGTCCAGCGAACACTTAGTGTAATTTCATATCAACTCTAAGAAAGGATATTTTCGTGGCCACAGAAAACAACTTTCTTACAGTAGCCTAACAATGCATTAGAGCATGTAGCAAGGATCCAAATTGTAAAGGAAAATTATTCACAAGCAGGATCAGAAACTCAATCTGTGCACAAAAGTTTTATTAACTAAACGCTAACACGCCTAACTAATCTAAACATACAAACATACAATCACGCATACATGGGGAAAGGGCAAATAAATGAGACTGGATGATATAAAAATGGGCGGCAAATCAGGACGATTTTGCAGAAGACACGGGCGGAAACTTGTGCCGGTGAGCCCTTTTAAAGTCTGAGGAGATTCAACCTCTCAGGATGGGCTGTCCAATGAGAAGTCTGAATTTCCAAGCGGGAGGTTGGAAATACTGGGGGGGGGGTTTATGACCCTGTGTCTGAGAGCATGGTAATTTGCATAGGAACGGAGGGATGTGATATACAAACTATTTAAAGATTTTAGAACACAATATGTTGCATAGGTATCCAAATAAATATTAAACGCTCATTTAGGACGGTGGGGCTATTTTAACTAGTGATCTATCATAACACACATACACACAAAACAGTATACAATTCAAAATACAATATACAAGAACAGTAATGGTATACACAATGTCCTGAGGAGATGTGTGTTCATTCATATAAAGGTTTTTCTATGAATTAATTAGAGAAGAGTAAATTTTTTTGGGCATTATGGTTTTCCTATCGTTGAAAGATGGTGAGAGGGAGAACTCTCAACATGCCATTAGGTCGTAAAGTTTATCTGGTCTGGCTGAGGTGTCCTAGTTGCCATGGTAACCAGCGGCCTGGGGTCGTTCCCAGACATGCTGGCACCAGATGTTATGGGGAAGGGGCTGTGATTAGAACAAGTGTGTCTGATTGGTCCAAATGCTACAGTCTTGTAAAGCTGCGTGTTTGTGACAAACAAATCCATTGTTAAGACTTTTTAAGTCCCACATAAAATAATTAAAATTACAACATTTGTGAAGGAATTTGATTTACTGCGAGTAGCGCCCCCCTTCCTGCAGTTTGCTTCAAGGACAAAAAATGCAGTTTAGAATCCATTTAAAATCACTTTATCTTATTTTTACCGCCTACCATGTGAAATGGTCTTAATACGGTAATGAATGCTGATAGATTATCTGATTCAGAGAGAACATGGACATTTAAAATATTTTTAACTGCTACATTATTTAGAGAAATAAGACTGAATACAATCTAGTAAAGTGCTAGATTTATGCATCACACTTTTTTGCCAGTTCTGTCTCAAACCAAACAAAGCATAATGCCATCGGAAGAGCAGATCAAATTCAAATCTCCCTGTCCCATTAACCCTAAAATGCAAACAAAAGATATCATAAATGGGTCTTTTCGGCAAAGTCACAATTAAGTAGTCTTTGATCATGTGAAAAGTAATTGTTTTTTAAGTTAGTGTGCTAATTTGGGGTAGATGTGACTACAACACACATGTGAATTACTATCAAGTGTGATTGAAATGTACAGATTAAATGTGACCCTGGACAACAAAACCAGTCATAAGTGTCCATTTTTTTTTTATATTAAGAATAATAAATGCTGAATAAATAAGCTTTCCATTGATGTATGGTTGTTAGGATAGGACAATATTTGGCCGAGACACAACTATTTGAAAATCTGGAATCTGAGGGTGCAAAAAAAATCGTCTTTAAAGTTGTCCAAATGAAGTTCATAGCAATGCATATTACTAATCAAAAATTAAGTTTTGATATATTTACAGTAGGAGATTTACAAAATATCTTCATAGAACATGATCTTTACTTAATATCCTTTGTTTATATTTTGACCAATATATGTTTTTTTGGCTATTGCTAAAAATATACCCAAGCGACTTAAGACTGGTTTTGTGGTCCAGGGTCACATATAGCTTATTGTTCTTTTTTAAAGCGACTCAGTGTACTAGCTGCATGTTTTAAGTTTCAGTTTTAGTTATTTTAATATAAACTTATTTTACTTTAGCTAGTTGCCAAGGCAACATTTCTGTTTTTTTTTTAAAGTTTTTCAATCTAATGTTTACATCTATTTTTTTTTTATTTCAGCTTTATATTTGTGATAAAGTTAATTTTTGTGTCAAATTCCTTGTGTGTGTAAACATGGTAATAAAACTCTTCTGATTCTGATTCTGATTTGAAATAATGAAAATGATTTTTCACACTTTTATTTCCAGTTAACATTAACAACATTGTGACAACTTGACATATCTTAAGTGTCTTATCTTGACAAGCTGAAACTACACTTTGTATTTTATTTTCTCTGCCATGGGTGAAGAGTCATTATATTCTCCTCATTGTCTTTGTGTCCGTAACTCTAAAATAGTTTCTTTGTTGATGGATAAGAACCATTAGATATTGAAAAGCCTCATAATTTACTTAGCAAGTAGTTGCACAATTCTGTATTAAAGTTTTGATAAAAAGTTTGACTTCATTTCTTATTTCAAAGAGAATAAACACTGTATTCTCTGTAATCTGTTATGTGTTATCTGCCTTCCGTAGCAGCACAGCCTTTTATGTTTTATTCATTACAGCTCGAAGAATAATGATTCTGATTGAAATGTAATTCACAAAACAATTTACAACAAGAGTCTTTTTTCATTTTCCCCTGTTTTTGCACCATACCCATTATCCGTTTGGTTACATCAATTTATGGAAACGCACCCTCAGTCATTTCCTCGTTGAAGTGATTGATTTGTTTGTCATGGATTGACAGTTTCCTTGTGCATTATTGAACAAAGCTCCGCGACTACAATTAACACAATTTCAGCGGCAGTCGAAGTGGTAGTTTAGGCAGCGTGCTTGTGCAATGACCCTTTTTTTCCAAATTGTCATTTTTTGGGAAACGGGAACACAGCCCTTAGTAAAACTGTCAAAACATAGAAGGTCTTTTTGGTCAATCTAATATGCATCCATTCAAACTGCTGCATGCTTATGGGATACTGATGTGAGAGATTTCACCTCATATTCCCACCATGATTCAACCCTTCAGTTTACAATACCAACTCAGGCTCATTGGAAATGTGTGACTTTACCTACATTTCTGCAGAAAACTGAATTATGTTGCTCTGGATACATTTTACAGCACTTTTCAGATGGCACGTCCATAAGAGGTGCTATTAGTGACCTTTCTTTCTTTCTTTTTTTGTTTTAATTGCAGATGCAGTTACTTTTTATTAAAAAAAAAAACTTCTGTGGATATACATTGCATTGCTTGTAGTACATTTCTAAGCTAAATGTCCAGCCTCGGGTGTTAAAGAGAATGTCTAATTTTCTCTGAAACAGTTAAAAGTGATTGTTGCAATTGTGTTTTTTTTTTGTAAATATTACGGCAGTTCAGAAATTAGGAAATTAGTGAGTTCTGCTAAACGGTTAATGGTCTTTTCACACCACCTACACCTAACCGATAGTGTTAAAAAATGTAAACGTGAGATAAAACACATTTGCTGTAGCAATTATTTTAGCTTACTAGTCTTTGGGGTTTACCAGGTGGGTTACAAAGCAAGTTTTCCACATATGATCAGACATACATATGGAGATTATGTGATGCGAACATAACAAAAGCAAACATGAGACATATTTGCTGAAGCAACCATGCCATTCTAGCTTACTTATACAAGGCTTTGAGCTCTTGTGTGGAGTGTTGTGACTTGGTGAGTGCTCCATAGTGCAACTGCAATGCTGTACCAGGTGTGCTACCGAGCAAGTTTACTATATCAGAAAAGCCATACATATAGGGCCGTTTATGAGATGCAAAAGTCAAAATGTATTAGTATACAAATTATACACTATAGTGAAAGTGTTCTGAGGGGATAGCATAGCATTCTGCAAGGAACTGCACAAAAATAAGTGTTTATTAATCAGTAATCTGCCCATAATCATAATTTCTGTGAAAAGGAACAAAACTTCATGTTTTACAGCCTGTGGTGTTCATTTCACCTGGAAACTGCTTTGAAATGTATGTATAGGTACAATTTTGCGGTTTTGCAGAAATGTAGGCATGCAGACTCACGCATTTCCAACGAGCCTGAGTTGCACAATGCAGTGCAGGTCAAGCAAGGATAAAGCAAAATAGCTCCCAAGGAACGTTGGTGCGTGGTGTCCACCCAGTTCTTCTTCCCCCATCTAAGTTGTGTGTCCTTTCCCCACAAAAGTCTAGGTTGTATGTCCTGAGGCACCAAGACTTTGACAGGAAGGATCTGTCTGGCATGTCTGCAGTAATTAGCGCTGACTTCTTCAGAAGAGAGTCGAGCGGTGCTGGGGCGTCTCTCTTATGTGCAAACGTCTAGGCAGATACTGACCAAGCTTTTGGGAGGCTGCAACTGGGCTGACCTTGCATGGAGCAATTTGCTAAGCAGGATTTGTCATGCAATGTTCCCTGACAGTTTGTCAAAGGATTATAGAGTAAACAGCGAGATGCATGCATTGTCTTCACTCTGTGGGTTTGATGTCTTATTCCAGGGATTTATTCGAGTTTCTTTGAAGTCCAACACACTGGTTAAATACAAATGATATTGAGAACTATGGTTGGTCAGTTTAAGTCTCAGCTTTGTGACTTTCAATTATATTAGTGTTGGGAGGATATGAGGTAATTTTAGAGTTGAGAAAACATGGCCGAGTTCCAGAGTCAATTAATAAAACATTATTTTGGCAGATATGAATTGTAACATTGTGTACCTAATTTGTTTTGATGGAAAAGCTTTATTTTATTTTATTTCATTTTTTTTTTTTTTTTTGTTAAATCAATGTTGGAATGCATCCCTTTTTAAAACGAAAAGCATTAGATATGCTAGACATTAAGATTATATTTTACATTTTAATCAAAATGAAAGTTTTTTTTTTTTTTTTTTGGGGTGTAACCTTTCCACATGACATTCCTGCTATAAAAAGTACCTTTTTAAAAATCACACAGACCAATTCTACAATGTAACAAGGAAAACGAGAAAATCTCATTCCGGTTTGCCAATTTTTACACAATAGCTTTTATTATTGCATTTTTAAGCTCACATTTAAGCCTGTTATGAAGTAAACAGTTACAATATGTTTTCTGGGATACATGGCATATATATTTGTCACTAACTATTCATGAACAGATGATATAATTATATTTTATATTATATATTACTTTCATTTATATATTAATGGTATTTTTAATTAGTATTTAGACCCATTGTCACAATGACTGTAACTGATTTATGATTTGCACTTTCGAATGTAAGTACCTATTTTCTATATTAAAAGGGAAGGGTGATTGTGATATCAACTCAATTGGTACTAGGTTTGTGGAAAGTGGCCAATCATCCTGTGACAAATAAAGATATATATATATATATATATAATATATATATATATATATAATATAGATATTATTATAATATATATATATGGCTATGTTCAAGTAGTAGCCATAGGCTCAGTCTCACAGAGAGTTAACTGTGGCATTTGACAAAAAACACAATTGTGGAATATGACATTAAGTATCGATCCGCTCTGTGGTTTCTGATGTCACGTACAAGATGGTTTCGAAACCCCAACTTCTAGCTGTCTTAGTAATCCCACTTACATCACAATGGTAGGACAAGGGCAGTTTGAATCATTATGCAACGAGTGTCAGATCAGGGCATCGTAGATGTAGAGGCCGGATGGGAATACTTAGTGACAAATCATGCTGACTCCAACATGCGGGAACAAGGGGCCAAATTCTGCCTCAGGAATAAATTTGACCCAAGTGCATGAACAAAGAAATACTGTGAAATGCATTTTTACTTTTGCGGAGGCGTAAGTCATGTCTGGATATAAGTATTCAAGTTTTCATTAATACTATGCATTTTCGTAAATGCTTATGCAAGTGCACACATATATTAGCTATATACTTGTGTTACATATTCATATACAGGTGCATCTCAATAAATTAGAATGACGTGGAAAAGTTCATTTATTTCAGTAACACAAATTGTGAAACTCGAGAATTAAATAAATTCAATGCACACAGACTGAAGTAGTTTAAGTCTTTAGTTCTTTTAACTGTGATGATTTTGGCTCACATTTGACAAAAACCCACCAATTCACTACCTCAACAAATTAGAATATGGTGACATGTCAATCAGCTAATCAACTCAAAACACCTGCAACGGTTTCCTGAGCCTTCAAAATGGTCTCTCAGTTTGGTTCACTAGGCTACACAATCATGGGGAAGACTGCTGATCTGACAGTTGTCCAGAAGACAATCATTAGGCGCGTTTCCATTACAGATTTGCGCAAAACTTTGGCGATATTTTATAAATGTCGATAAAAAAGTAGTGTGTAATGATGCCGTTTCCATTAACCAATGTTATGCAACTAAAACATAACCGTTTGCCTCTCGCGATAAGTCATGGCAAAAGATTTTGACGTATTTTTGGCTATTTTTATTCAAAGGAGGCATATGCGTGTATCTTTACAGAAGCAGCAAAGAGAGCCGCTTCAGAAACGTGCGTGACGCGGCTTGAATAAACCATAGACTGTATAAAAACATAAACACAAGCATTGAGTGGCCGCAATCAGCTTCAGTGGCCGCATCAGAGCCACACTGTAATGACAATGTAAATTGTCTAAGTATTAATAGTAGGGAAAGCCCCATATACTGGAGCGCGGCCACTTAAGAAGTGTTTCTTGGAGGTTATCGTACATTGAAAAATGACTTTTTACATACTCCATGTGACCTGTAAATGCGAAAAAAGCCGTTTCCATTGCAGTTTTGCAAATTATTCTTTTTTTGCATTGCCTGAAAAACCACCTCATGCGAGTGTAAAATCTTTTTTGCGATATATGGGAGTTTTTACGACATTGACGTGTTTCCATAGGCGTATTTTCAATTCGCAATTTCAATTTGCGCAATTTGAAGGGTAATGGAAATGCGCCCACTGACACCCTTCACAAGGAGGGTAAGCCACAAACATTCATTGCCAAAGAAGCTGGCTGTTCACAGAGTGCTGTATCCTAGCATGTTAACAGAAAGTTGAGTGGAAAAAAGTGTGGAAGAAAAAGATGCACAAAAACCGAGAGAACCGCAGCCTTATGAGAACTGTCAAGCAAAATCGATTCAAGAATTTGATTTAACTTCACAAGGAATGGACTGAGGCTAGAGTCAAGGCATCAAGAGCCACCACACACAGACGTGTCAAGATTTGGCGACACTTTTTTGTTTTGTTGTATTCCTCTTGTTAAGCCACACCTGAACCACAGACAACGTCAGAGGCATCTTACCGGGGCTAAGGAGAAGAAGAACTGGACTAATGCCCAGTGGTCCAAAGTCCTCTTTTAAGATGAGAGAAGTTTTGTTTCATTTGGAAATCAAGGTCCTAGAGTCTGGAGGAAGGTTGGAGAAGCTCATAGCCCAAGTTACTTGAAGTCCAGTGTTAAGTTTCCACAGTCTGTGATGATTTGGGGTGCAATGTCATCTGCTGGTGTTGGTCCATTGTGTTTTTTGAAAACCAACGTCACTGCACCCGTTTACCAAGAAATTTTGGAGCACTTCATGCTTCCTTCTGCTGACCAGCTTTATGGAGATGCTGATTTTATTTTCCAGCAGGATTTGGCACTGCCCACACTGCCAAAAGCACCAAATGTTGGTTAAATAACCATGGTGTTGGTGTGCTTGACTGGCCAGCAAACTCGCCAGACCTGAACCCCATAGAGAATCTATGGGCTATTGTCAAGAGGAAAATGAGAAACAAAAGAAAAATGCAGATGAGCTGAAGGCCACTGTCAAAGAAACCTGGGCTTCCATACCACCTCAGCAGTGCCACAAACGGATCACCTCCATGCCACGCCGAATTTAAGCAGTAATTAAAGCAAAAGGAGCCCCTACCAAGTATTGAGTACATGTACAGTAAATGAACATACTTTCCAGAAGGCCAAGTATGTTTTTTTTATTGGTCTTATGAACTATTCTAATTTGTTGATATAGTGAATTGGTGGGTTTTTGTTAAATGTGAGCCACAATCATCACAATTAAAAGAACCAAAAACGTAAACTACTCGCTGTGTGCATTGAATTTAATACACAAGTTTCACAATTTGAGTTGGATTACTGAAATAAATTAACTTTTCCACGACATTCTAATTTATTGAGATGCACCTGTAGTGTTTTGAGTGAAATGTCCATGTGTTCAAGACCACATCAAAATTGCATGTAATATAATATTTTGTGTCTAACTCTTACCCATTTAAAAGGAAAGTGTGTAATTCCTGTATGCAATATAAACATATTGCTTAATACACATCAGTTAAATAAAGAAAATGTGAATAACTC
Source organism: Sinocyclocheilus anophthalmus (assembly GCA_018155175.1). Lineage (NCBI taxonomy): Eukaryota > Metazoa > Chordata > Actinopteri > Cypriniformes > Cyprinidae > Sinocyclocheilus > Sinocyclocheilus anophthalmus. The sequence goes on from JADLZN010003207.1 coordinate 78,741, forward strand.
GCATCTCAGAAACAATATTGCCCATTAATTGCTCCACAAAATAGTTCCAAACAAGCCATTAAAAAAAAGCACCAAGTGAAACAAAGTAGTTGCTGATTCATGTATGAATCAGCGTTTTTGAGTAATCTGGCTGATTAAATGATTCAGTGACTCACTCATTAAACAATAAATTGTTTCTTTACCGAATGCATGCCAATGCATCCATGCAATTTCTATGCATAGAAAGACCGCTTGTTATGCTTGGTTTTTATTTCATATCATCTCATTAATTTTCATCCTTCAAGTCCCTGCTTAAAAATCCAGGTCACATTGTTTGGATTGCAACAACTTAAAGGTTTGGGTCTTTCATCTACTAAATCAGATCTTAAGCACGTCTTTGAAGAAATTTGTAGCTGGACCACAAGGCTATGTGGCCAAATTGCATTGGCATCAAAACCTCCACACTTACGAGTGTGTAGTTTACTGCTCTTCCTCCTCGCGTGTGCTGTGAATACTGACAATGCTAACGGACCTCAATATTTCATCAGGGAAAATATGTATGGATGGCAAAAGAACACTAGACGAAGATCAAAAAGGAAACTGTATTTTTAAAATTATATATGCATGGCTGATGCGCACAAAAATGGCCTGTGAAAAAGATTAGGCTTAAATAATACCACATGATTATTTAAACCGCAACAGCAATGCTCTGAGCCATGAAGAACTACAGTAGATCTGTCTAGACAGAGGATCTAGGATTGCAAAGTGATGCTAAAACACATCAAAAACACAAACAAAAGCAGCTATGCTGAGAAACATATGGAAATATGCAAACGCAGACACAAATACTCAAATCAGAGTTACCCTAAAATACCTGCAGATTTGTAGAGTTTATCCTGCAATTGTGTGTGTATGTGTGTTTCTTGCCACAGAATAAAAATAAATAGCTAATTGTGCCTTTTTATCTCATAATTCAAACTTTTGTCTTGCAATTGCAATATCTCAGTCCAGACTTTTCAACTGCAAGTTTATATCTCAAAATTCGGACTTTTACTCAAAATTGTAAGAAAAAAAAGCTCAAACTGTGAGATAAATATAGTCACAATTACTTTTTTCATTACCATTTTGTAGTGGAAACTGTTGTTTTGTTTCTGTTGTTTTGAAATGGTTTCTTTACAGAATGAATCGGAAGAGTATGATTCAGTGAATCACTCATAAAGACTGTTTCGCTCGTGAATGAATTCGAAACAGGCTTCTATAATCATTATCAAAATAGGGGGTCCAATTTTACAATATGGTGCCATTATTCAACATTAGTTAACTAACATTAACCAACAATGAGCAATACATTTGTAAAGTTATTTATTAAGCTTTGTTAATGTTAGTTAATAAGAATTGTTATGTCCATGTAATAAAATAGTTCATGTTAGCTCAGGTTCATTAAATAATATTAACAGATACACCTTTTGATGTTTATAATGTATTAGTAAATGGTGAGATTAACATGAAATGAGATTAATAAATGCTTTGTAAGAAACGGTGATAAATATGTCCCTTAACTTTTCAGTCATGAAAAAAGTCAAATAGTCTAGTATTTGACTTTAGCACTTTTTTATTTTATTGTCAAGTTTCTCAAAAAAATCCTTGTGATTCCCATCAAGTTATACAAATAATTATTTTCTTCCCCCATGTGGTTCATTTTAACGTGTGATTGGTGTTAGGGTTCAGTCTGGATGTCTAAAATGCTCAATGATTGAGACATATACAGTATTTCCTGAGTTATTTATTTCACTCAGGGTTTCATCGATTTTCAGAATAGGCTTTCATGCTCATTGTCTCTTAATTTAAAGGTCACGTCCTCCAAAGAGAGAAGTAGTGAGAACACGCACTGCCATTCCAGGTTAGCTGATGACACTCTCAGGCATTGATTCAGTGAAGAACACGAGGCTGATGAATGCTGGAATGAATCGCACTTAGAGCTGTATTAGAGTATTAGAGATGGAACAGCAAACATGAAGGTTGCAAAATTTATCAGAGATGAAATAGATATGACCTTTTTTAATTTTGATGTTCTCTGTATCTCGGGAATTGGCATTGTGATGAAGTGTTTTGCCATTCTTTCACATCTATGTCAATGCGGAAGTGATTATGTTAGCTGTCCACATTGATGCATGTCAAACTTTAATATTATCTGAATTTTCTGAAGCCTGGTGAAAATGTGGAGCAAAAATCATGCATGCACAGATGTAGGTTTTGACAAAACACTTTTTTTCAGCTTTTTGTTCAAAATGTTGCTTTAAACTGTTGAAAAAAACAAGAATGAATGAAGCTAGAATAGCACGTTTTTGTTGTTGTCGTTTAAAAGCAATTGCTCTGTTCTTTCTTTTGTCATATTGTTCAGATATTTATACAACAGAATATTTTGGGGCCTATGAAATTTTTGTGAAAATGATCAAAAATGCTGGCTGTGGCTGGCAACTTTTTTATGCAGGCAGGGAAAGAGTTAAATTAGTTTTATAAGAAAATAATTTATGCTTGACTTGTACTCTATCATTTGAATCTGAGGTCTTTCAACCAATATTAAATTTTGAAAGTTTAAAATAGAATATTGACTGACCAGAAAGTTTGAAGTAGTTTTAAAAGCTAGAAGTTTAAAAGCTTAAAAGTTTTGAAGGACATGCAGTCTATCAGAAAATATATAGACAGACAGACAGACCATTATATAGAGATATTCTGTAGATAGTTTTTTCAACCAATATGAAATCACTTGCTTAATATATGTGTTGTAATGCAATGTAAACATCACTTGGGGAGAACCCCTTGGTCTTGAGCCACCACTGTAGGAGTCTCATGTACAGCAGGCCAAAAGGTATCACCCCCCCGTGACGTCTCGCCCTTCCATTGGACTGATTACACATGTGTACACATGTCACGCTGGGGGCGTTCCCATAGCGTCTTGGGACGCAGTTCGAGTTCCTGAAGGGGAACTCCAGTCGTTTCACCTCTTGCGTGGCGGATGCCCAAATCCGCTATAATTTTATAAATAATACTATTTTTGTGTCACAGAATGTAGTTTTAAGAGTTTTTTTGAGGCGAGAATGTACTTGTTTAGACTTAAAATATGCAGTTTGTTAATAAAGATAAAGTCTATTTGAAAATGTGTTCCAATGTTTTCAGGAGATGTGATCTCCAGGGCATCAGTGCTCATGAACCCACCAAGAGCAGGCTTACCTCGGATGTCTCTACAAGTGGTTAAACATGGGATATAATTCGTTTTGCAACCCAGTATGTTTGATAGAGAATGCTTTTCATCAGATTTTAGGAAATATTTAGAGTAATATTGCACAAATGGCAGTATATTGTTTGAAATTGTCACTGTGTTAGTTAATGTGAGATTCACCATACAGACATTAGAAAATATTGTTTCTGAGGCATGTGTCAAATAAATAGATGTGAACTTACATAATTTTTTTTATTCACAGTTAACCTTCACGTCATGTTTCATTATGCAGAATTTAATGTGTTTATGTTCTCGAATGAACCGCAACACAAGATTTGAGGTAATATGAGGTAAAAGCATAAGAGGCAATGGTACATTTCCATCTTCATACCCAGCAGTACAAATATCACTCAGATGAGTCGTGCGGAAGGCTGAGCTTGATGCCGTTTTCACACCCTTAAAGCACAGCATGACATGAACTTTAACAACCCTGTTGTTCAGATACTAGTCTCACCTCACTGTATAAATATTATTACCACTGTGAATATGACGCATACGCATTCATATGGACAGTTAGACGTGCTTAAATCAGTTGGGCTGTGAACACGCACACAAACACACACAGAAGGTAGCCAACATGTTCTTCATGCATTTTCATACATCTTCTTTGCAAGTGCTCATATGATGATGTTGCTGTACTTGGACATGAAGAATCACATGTAGCTGCACATTATCGCTCAGTTTCATTCAGATAAAATTAAATCGTGTTTGTGTTTTGGATGTCTACATATGAATCAATGTTGCACTCAATATGCTAATGTTCATCAAATGGGTTTATTTATGTCAAAGTTTTAATTAGACCAAGCCACATCACGTACAACAGATTCATTTGAAAATGGCCTGTAGCGATGTAAAGTACAAATTAGAAAATTTGAGGGTAAAAATGCTCAATTTCTTTTCAACAAGTTGCACCTTGATGGATTTTTATGTATGTGTACGGGGGGGCACTGATTTTTGATTTTGCGTCTCATGAGCCCACTGCTGCTTCTCCTGCCTATTTGAAATGATTGAGGCAATTAATGTGATTATTCTAAAGTGTATGAATCATGGGAGGCATAATATCAAAAAAGGGACTGGAGAGTGAGAAAGACAAGCATTTAGATTTTATAACGGTATTTTAGTTGCATATATCTTGAATTTGACATCAATCAGCACTGACTGTATGCTTCATACTCATTCTTGTTTTGCAGTACTGAATGAATGAATGAATGAATGGTTCATATAAATGAGTGTAGCAGACTTTTGGAAACCTGCTGGTCATGCTCAAATATTTGACAAAACATTAACAGGATGGAAATAAAGAGCTAAATTTAGCTGTTGTCAACTTCAATTCAAGTTTTTTTTTTGTATCTTATGAACTATGTTATCACACCAATTTCTGTGATTTTATCAATCATAAAAGGACGTTTTAGAACGACACATATCAATTAATATGACACACACACAAAAAAAAAAAATCTAAGAATTTGTCATTGCTAGTACTTACTGATTTTTGTGCTGTTGTTTTCCCACCAAATTATGTCACTTCCTGGAGGATGATAAGTACCCTTTAGTTAGTTAAAGGGATAGCTCACCCAAAAATTAAACATTTGCTAAAAATGTACTCACACTCAGGCCATCCAAGATGTAGATGGGTTTGTTTCTTCATCAGATTTGGAGAAATGTATCATTGCATCACTAGTTCACCATTGGATCCTCTGCAGTGAATGGGTGCCGTCAGAATGAGAGTCCAAACAGCTGAAAAAACATCACAGTAATCCACACCACTCCAGTCCATCCATTAGCATCTTGTGAAGTGAAAAACTGTGTGTTTGTAATAATATAATCCATAATAATGCTTCCACCAGTGAATAGGTCAATCATATCAAAATCCACCAACAAATTAATTTAGAACTGTTTAGGGCTGTGCATATTTCTGTCCTTATTCAGAAAAGATGTATTTTTCACTGGAGAAAGTAATATTATGGATAAAGGACTCACATTTTAGTAGGAAGCAATATTTTGAAGTAAAAAAACAAAACATGGAACTGAATTTTTTTCTTACAAACACACGATTTTTGACTTCACAAGATATTAACTGATGTACAAGAGTGGTGTGGATTACTTGTGGATTTTTGGGATGTTTTTTAATCAGCTGTTTGGACTCTCATTCTGACGGCACCCATTCACTGCAGAGGATCCATCGGTGAGCAATTGATATTCTCCAAATCTGTTCTGATGAAGAAACAAACCAATCTACATCTTGGATGGCTTGAGGGGTGAGTGCATTTTCAATTTTGGGTAATTAAAAAAAGACTAGCAGGATGGAGGATATAGGAAAAACAAAGTGATTACCAATTAAAACTAAGAAAACCCCTTGAATATTATCTAATATTTGAGTACATTTTCTGCTAAAACAAAAGTATAATGGAAACTATTTAAAATGCACTCAGTATACATTTAAAATATACAACATGACTGCAAAAAATCTCTGGCCCTCTCTTAGGTTAAAGAATACCAGTGGATTTTATGCTACTGGTCAGAATGATTTTTTTCCATTTCCACAGAATCTCTTGAGGGAAGGTAAATGTCACTAAATGTCAGTGCTGGTCCAAACGCCCGAAAGCCAAATATTACCTTATTTATTATGCCTAGTACTTCTCAACAGATTTAGTAAAACCTATTAACATTCTCTTCACTTTTTCAGGTCAATGCATTTGACACAATCATGCTTTTCAACATAATAGTAGGCTGTCTTGTGGAAAGTATTTGGGTTTTTGGTGACCTCAAATAATTTTGCACATAAATAATATCAGAATTGAACCTATTTACTTTAATGATCTCATTCCTCCACATTATTCTTCCCTATGTTTGCCTTCCTAACCTATTGATAAATTCCAACACATCAGGGACGCAATGCTCACTTTTCACGTTCCAATCAACTCCTGATGTATACAATAAAGTCCCGCTCTACATTTTTTCGTATTGAACATCTAGGAATCAGATTACGGTGACAAATTGTTGTGAACATCCTTTCATGTTGTACTTCAAAGTACAGAGTCTTATTTGTATTCACCTCACAAATCAACAGTTGAATTGTTTACCCAGATATCTGTAAAATATGATCCACTGCACAAAATGTCCAGCTTTGCTGCATTATAATAGTTCTACGCCTATGATTATTGTGGAAATCTGTGAAACCATCAAGAGTGTCTTTTCAATAATTCATGATCCTGTATCAAGACGCACCTGGACCTGAATAACATACTGTATGATAAATCTTTGTTACTATAAATCTCGCTCATAAGCAATCAATAACATCTAAATGCATGTGTATCTGCAATCATCCATCATCATGAAGAATACAGATTTGATTCTGTTTTCTCTTTTAGGGTAACCATGAAGAGGTTTTTCACAAACTGTTCGCTCTGCATTACGGTTATCATCTATGGCTGAACACAGTATGTCAGCTATGATGATCATGAGAGTTATATAGTGCAAAAGAGACTTCAAGAGCCATTCAACAGATGTGTTGAGAGCAGCCACAACAATCTGCATCTAATCTATAAGCATAAATCTCATACGAGTGGGACAGGATTGAGCTCTGGCTACAAAAGGCAATATCACCGTCCACCAGCCATGCATTCAGCGGCACAAGCCCTTGAAATGGGAAGACGCTCCATATCTGCGGATGCCAAGATGGGCTGCGGAGGAGATAATGCGTCTGACTGCAGGTCCAAATGTGTGATTTAAGGATGGAGATATGGATCAGTGCACTCCGGCACAATTTCTTTTTCCAAAAAGCTGTTATAGTACAGTCATATCTTAGCGGGACATTCCAGCACACTTGTATAAGGAAACGTCACTTTAGCAGCTTTCATCCTACGCCACCGACACATCACTCTTGTGGCGTATTCAGATGACATTCAAACGTCACACTGGCATTCAGCTGGATACTTCAAGCTTAACGTTGATGGTTAAAATGAAAATACTGTCATTATTTACTCACCCTCATGTCACTCTTATTTATTTATTTTTATTTATTTAAGTATTAACGAACATAATAGCGGATTAATAACTTACCATTTAAGTTTGGGCTAAGATTATTAAATTTTTTTTTTTTTACATTTTTATTATTAATTATTATTATTATTTCATTAAATTAATCAAAGGTGACAGTAAATACTTTTACATTGTTATAAAAAATATATATTTTAAATAAATGTTGTTTTGAACTTTCAATTAATCAAAGAATCATGAAAAAAAAGGAAATCATGGTTTCCAAAAAAACTATGCAGCAGCACAACTTTTTTTTTTTTCAACATAATACTAATAATAAATGTTTCTTGAGCACCAAATCAGCATATTAGAATGATGTTGAAGGACTGGAGTAATGGCTGCTGAAATTCAGCTTTGCAACACAAATAAATGACATTTTACAATATATTAAAACAGAAAACAGTCATTTTAAATAGTAACATAATAAGATACTGTAAAAGAAACATTAGTCAATAAATATATTATTAATAATAATGTCAGTATAATTTTTAATTATAAATGAAGTTACCCCCTATAGATGATTTTAATTTAAATATATGCCAGTAATTTGGTGGTACAGTATATGCTGTTCTACATTTCATGAAACCAGGGCCGTCCTTAGGGGGGTCCACACCCCCCCCCAGAATGCGATCATGAATGGACCGAGGGGGGTCCCCGCTCCCTACCTCGCACCAGGCCCCGCGACTGCTAAGGACAGCCCTGCATGAAACCAATGATGTCTGAAGACATCTGAAACTCGTTTGCCTCATAATGGGTAATGCAGATTACGCTTACATTTCTCAAGCCCGTTTTAGTTTTATTGCAGACTGTTAGCTATTTAATATGCAAATAATCCATCTTAAGTATCTCCATTGAGAGAACATCAGCTCGTAGATGATCGTGTTTGCAATTAACAACTTTCTCTGACTGAACGCTGTAATAGTTGATTAGTGTTTGGTTGCAGAAACACGTCCCAGTGGCAGCTGGACTATCCCATAATTCACTTCATAATAATCCCAATGTGTTTTCCCTCTTCATGGCTGACCCAGTCACCGCCTTCGACACTTACGACTCCATAATGTCAAAATATGCATCACTAACCTGCATAATTTGACAAAGCATCCCTGTTAAAAGGCCAATATTTACCCCTTTGACACTGTCAAAGTCATCTGTCATTGTTGGCGGGCGTTCGCTGGTCTATTGACATGCAGTCTATGCGATGTTACACTCTGGTGGCCTTTGCATAAGAATGGTCAGCAATAACCATCATATTTCTCATAATTAAGTCTGAAATTGTCATCGCACCAGAGTTTGTGAAATAAATCCACCATTAGCGACTAATAAAAGCCTCACACGAGATATTCATAATAAAGGCACTCACTCTGCCGAAGGGCAGTTAGAAGTGAGGAATTAGGTAATGCTACTAAATCAAACGATAAGGTCATTGTAGACTTAAACAGAGAAACACGATTATAATTATGAAAGGAGCCCGTTATTTTACTTCTGGCACCCTGAGTTATATATAAAACGGTTAGTTCCATTCCTCGATTCTGATTGGTCAGCAACTGTGTTTTAATCACGATATAGCACGGCTATGACCGCTTCACCCAACAGTTCTGTGTATCACCGAGCAACACCCTTAGCAACATAAACAATCAATAATATAGCATCAAAACGGTTTCATGTATTATGTATTTCGGCAGAATTAACTGTTTGTTATGTATTTAATTAAGTTATGTCGCATCTTTTATCTTAAATTTTGAGACCACGCCCTTCCCTGTCAAAAAAAAAACATGATGTTTTCTCATGCTGAGAGATATTAAGCAGATGTATGTGTGTGAGAAAATATCATATATGGTGTTAAAAAATAAATGACACAGTGGATAAGAAGAGTTCATATTCTCTATTTTTATTGAAGCTCCATTAGTTGAGGAGTTCCCGGCCTTTTTTTTAGCGGAAGGACAGCATTTAACGCATTTGCTTCAAAAAAGTAACATTTCAATACATACATTTTTGGTTTTAATATGTTTTTATTGTGTGGTAGCCGTTTTATAAAAGCAATAAGGTACTCAAGGCCATGCTGTATTGGGAATAAATCATGGCTGAAGGGATTTATTCACGATAGAGCACGGCCTCTCGTACTTATTGCTTACATATATACTTTTGTATGATTCTTATTAAAAAAATAAAAATAAAAAAGGTAGTTTTAAAGGTAGCAAATCGAGTGCAAGTCTAAAAGGGCAAGTTTTTTTTTTTTTTAGAATATAATTGAATAGAGGAGTTGATAGAGTTAGAGGGTACAATTTAAAAGGAAGAGATGTGTTTTTAGACGACTATGAAGATGGCTACGGAATCAGCTGCTCAGAGGCAGGTCTTTATAAATGCATATATATTATATATCGATATATATATGTCTTTCTGGGTCTTGAGTCTGATTGGCTGAGAGCCTTTTTCAGTGGTGCGATATTCTAGTGAAAACAGAACGCCAACTGTTTCACGGTTTGTACCTGTGGTGTCAGGTGTCGCAGATCAGATCAGAACAGATCAACACGCAAACAAATTGCAATGCAATTTCGTACCAAGGTCCAATTTCAATAAAACAACTCCTGTTTAACGCATCGTTTCACGCCAATTCCTGTTCCCTTTCTGATTTGAACTATAAATATAATTCGATTGCTGATGACTATAACATTTAATTTGACTTTAAACTGAAATAAAAACACAAGCACTGACTGACAGCCTCACCAGATCAATCTCTGCGGACTAATTAGTGACCACATTATGTGTGTCAATATCATATTCTGTAATGGAGCCGGAAACGATTTTTCTTCATCATTTGCACTCTTTGAGGTGACCTCTGAACCCCACACTGCAGAAAAATGGAAAAACAGAGACTGACTTTCTATGAAACTTTCCAAAAAGGGTTTCCACACTTTTTGACTGATCAGTATCCATGATTTATGACATTTCCATGTTACGCGATTCAAATTCATACAAAAACATACAAATTCATGAATCTGTAAACCACTTTGTGATCTATATTTTAGAGCAATGCATCACTACAAATATGTACATTCATTATGTAAATTACCATACCATTTTATTGATTTTCATGACTTTTCAGTCTTGACCAATTTTGGGAACTCAGAAATGTATGTGAAATAATAAATGAACTGGGTTTATATAATACTTTGCTACAAGTACATATATAAAAAAAATCTATTATAATTATTATCTTGTCTCAAAATAATAATTTCTCAATACAAAATAAAAAAAAAAAAACACGATTTCATCATGATTCATTAAAATTACTTTTCAACCATTAAAGGGACTTTTCAAATAAAATATGGCCATCATTCACTCCCCCATGTCGTTCCAAACCAGTAAAAAATTATCTTCTTTCGTCAAGCACATAAGGAGTTGTGTGAGTCATAAGCACTATTTTATGATATTTTTCTCATTTTCTGGAGCTCAACAGCCCCTGGTCACCATTCGCTTTCATTCAATGACAAAAAGCCTCGTCAACGTTTTGAATTTCTCCTTCTGTGTTGCACGGATGAAAGAAAGTCATAGGGTTTGAAACGACATGGGGTGTGTACATGATGAGAGACTTTTCATTTCTGGCTGATCTGTGCCTTTAAATGGTCTGTCAATTTTCTAATTCACCCTTTTCCTAGAACAACTTTTCGTTTTCAATTAACATCTTAATGTTTCTGCTGATCAGCATTATGCAAACCAATGCATATTCAAGGAACGTCTTCTTGCCTTAAAGAGATAGTTCACCCAAAAAATGAAAATTCTGTCATCATTTACTCATCATTACTAGGCGTGAAAATCTCCTTTAAAGTGAGAAAGACTCCACAGTACCATTATTATCTCAATGAATTTGTTGAAGTTAAAGAAGAGGCCATCGCTGGGGACAAATAGACAGACAATACTAGGCGGATTGCAGGGTAAATGAATAATAGAAAACGAGAGACAAATATAGGATGCACAAGAAGTAAAACAATGGCTACATGCTCCCTAGAAAACAAGAGCAAAGATCATTGTTATACAGTGGCACTTACTGAGAAACAACGGGTCGGCACGGCAATAAGGAAAACGGTTTCTATCGTAATGTCATTTTACAGGAAGCCATAAGATGAGATCAATTAACATTAGTATAAAGCCCCCCCCAAATTTAGTGGGATTCTTTTAACTAAATGTTCTCCTGACAACATGAATTCTGAATAAATGCTCACCAAGGCTGCATTTATTTGATCAAAAATATACTAAAAATGGTAATATTGTAAAATATTATAACAATTTAAAGTAACTGTTTTCTATCTTAATATATTTTAAAATGTTGTGCTGTGATGCAAAGCTGAATTTTCAGCATCATTAATCCAGTCTTTAGTGTCACAGTCTTTAGTGTCACAATGTTGATTTGCAACTGTATGTATATCAAGTTAATCACCGTTATTTACACAGGATCTGTAAAAAATGTGCAACAGCTTAATGTAACATCTTTGACAAGTCAAACATGTCAGTCTCTACGAAACATGTAATTTAATCCACAAAATAAACTTCATTCTGTAAAAAAAAGTATGAATTATACTTGAATGTCTCAAAACTTAGGCTGGCGGTCGGTTGGAATATTAGAACTAAAACATCGACAAAACACACTTATGGGCATCAAGCATGATCCATCTGTTTTCAAATTCACATCATTTGAATATCATGACATCAGTGTCTGTCAAAAAATAACGTGCAATATACATGGTATATTTATGAAAACCACACTTTCCATAATGATCTTGACTACTTCGTTGCTTTCCAAGAAGAAGGAGCATTTCTTATTCACAAGACGTGCCTGCCTCTTAAGTTTGCAGTTCCAGATGCAGTCATCGCTCTGTTAGTTTGAGAATCCAGACAATATTGTCTCAAGCAGTGGCATGAGTTTGGCCTGGTCTGTGCAACCAGTGACAGGTGGCTGTTTGTGCGATTGAAAGAGCACACTTCACCATTAATTGCTGCTGTAGTGAAGCGCTGAAGCACATTTCTATATGAAATGCAACCAGAGAACTGTGCTGAGAGGGAAAGTAATAAGGTGAAGTAATCTGATCAACTGACATTTGCATGTTTTCCAATTGAACCAAAAGGCAACCTGGGAAAACAACAACGAAACATAAGTTCAAGGGACGGGCCGAGATTAAAGTCGCTTCCGGAAACTGAGGAATCGAGACATTAACCCTTGTGAAGCGAATCATTCTGCCATATGTTCAGCAGTGAATTACTCTCCAGTGGCTTAGCAAACACTTCACACTGAAAATAATGGGGATCAAATTGAGCAGAGATATAGGCTCCAAATAAAGGCCATGCCTGACTTGAGCCTAATATTTGAATTAATTAACTTCATCTTCTACGGCAACTGAAACCAATATTTTCCACTCCTAGCATTTGTGCTTCAGTCCTTGCACACATTTAAACCACATTAATGAAACATAACTCAAAACACAAGAGAGGGATGTGCAAAGCTGGGAGATTCAGACACAATATGGAGATGTAGTAAATGATTTGTTTTCCCAAAAATCAATGTCATCATTTACTCACAATCACGCCATTCCGAACATACAGTACATTCTTTCTTCTGAAGAACACCAATAAAGGCATTTGAAATAATGTACTGTGCTTTTTTCCCCATAATATTACATTGAATCATCAGCTCCTTTAAAGCTTCAGTACAATATATATATATATATACACAAACCCGATTCCAAAAAAGTTGGGACACTGTACAAATTGTGAATAAAAACAGAATCAATAGTGTTGACATTTTTCAAATGTCAATAGGTTTAATCCATATACAACAGGGATTAAACATATGCAAATTGTTTAAACTGGAGACATTCTAATTTTAAGGGAAAAATAAGTTGATTTTAAATTTCATGGCATCAACACAAAGGCCATGTTTACCACTGTGTGGCATCCCCTCTTCTTTTTATAACAGTCTGCAAACGTCTGGGTACGGAGGAGACAAGTTGCTCAGTTTAGAATAGGACTTTTTTCCCTTCCTGTCTAAAAATACAGGCTTCTGAGTTTGCTCAATGTGACGTTAAATCTTTTCGCTCTTCCTGCTTTAGAAGTGTGGGGCCACAATTTGTTTTCTATGGGTGAAAGATCTGGACGGCAGGCTGGCCATTTCAGTACCCGGATCCTTCTACGCAGCCATGATGTTGTAATTGATGCAGTATGTGGTCTGGCATTGTCATGTTGGAAAATGCAAGGTCTTCCCTGAAAGAGACGATGTCTGGATGGGAGTATATGTTGTTCTAGAATTTGGATATACCTTTCAGCATTGATGGTTCCTTTCCAGATGTGTAAGCTGCCCATTCCACACGCACTCATGCAACCCCATACCATCAGAGATGCATGCTTCTGAACTGAGCGCTGATAACAACTTGGTTTGTCCTTGTCCTCTTTAGTCCGGATGACACTGCGTCCCAGTTTTCCAAAAATAACTTTAAATTTTGATTCGTCTGACCACAGAATGGTTTTCCACTTTGCCACAGTCATTTTTAAATGAGCCTTGGCCCAGAGAAAATTCCTGCGCTTCTGGATCATGTTTAGATCTGGCTTCTTTTTTGACCTATAGAGTTTTAGCCGGCAACGGCGAATTGGCACGGTGGATTGTGTTCACCGACAGTGTTTTTTGGAAGTATTCCTGAGCCCATGTTGTGTTTTCCATTACAGTAGCATTCCTGTATGTGCTGCAGTGCCGTCTAAGGGCCCGAAGAACACGGGCATCCAGTATGGTTTTCCAGCCATGGCCCTTACGCACAGAGATTGTTCCAGAATCTCTGAATCTTTGGATGATATTATGAACTGTAGATGATGATAACTTCAAACTCTTTGCAATTTTTCTCTGAGAAACACCTTTCTGATATTGCTCCACTATTTTTCGCCGCAGTATTGGGGGAATTGGTGATTCTCTGCCCATCTTGACTTCTGAGAGATACTGCCACTCTGAGAGGCTCTTTTTTTTACCCAATCATGTTGCCAATTGACCTTTAATAAGTTGCAAATTGGTCCTCCAGTTGTTCCTTATATGTACATTTAACTTTTTCCGGCCTCTTATTGCTACCTGTACCAACTTTTTTGGAATGTGTAGCTCTAATGAAATCCAAAATGAGCCAATATTTAGCATGACATTTCAAAATGTCTCACTTTCAACATTTGAAATGTTATCGATATTCTATTGTGAATAAAATATAAGTTTATGAGTTTTGTAAATTATTCCATTCCTTTTTTTACTCGCAATTTGTACAGTGTCCCAATTTTTTTGGAATTGGGTTTGTATATATATAATATATATATATATATATATAATATATATATATATATATATTATATAGGTTATTAATAATATAGATATAATATATATTAGTTAGATATATATATAATATACACACAAGTAAGACCACATTTAATTAAAATCACTTTTTCCCCCAAGAGCTTACGTACAGGGGACAAAATCGATCCAACATTAATAATAAATACAAAACAATAATATTTATCTTTTCATAAAATGTCAATTGAATTGTGAGCTATAAGCCCAGTGTATCAACTTGATAGATACTAAATAACAATAGACATTAAAATTTTGGGATGAACAATCCCTTTAATAAAACAATTAAAATGTGTTCAAAAAAAAAAATACAGTGCCCTCACACTGAAGATGGTCAGGGTCAGAGCAAATGATCTTCAGTTACTGTAGCCTCATTCAAAGTCCAGCCATGATGTCAGGTTATAGAGCGAACACAGAATCAATCAAATCAGTGTGTGTGAAAACGTGCAAATCACTAGTCCTGACGGGCAACATGGATACAATTAGCATATCCTCCTAGAGCTTGACTTGAGGAGAGGAAACAACACACTTCCTACATCAGACATATCTGTGTTGACTTGTACCACAACTCAGATGAAACCTATTAAAGACATTTGGAACACCAGGGAATAACACTGTTTGTAAGGCATCAATTATTAGTTCAATCTGGTTGCAGCACTTTGGGCTCATTTTATTGGGTTGTTTTGAATAATTTTACACCAGGTGGGATCGTTTATTCATGCTTTTTCCCTCACAAACGGCTCACAATTAAATGACTCACAATAACTCAGACATATATTAAGGTTAGTAAGATGTTGTAATTATATATATATATAAATATATATATAGTATATATATATATAAATTGGACATTTAAATTGGGGAAGTGATCCCTAAACCCATTCATAATGTTACAAAATATTTCATTAATATAAAACTCTGTTCTTTTAAAATTTCTAACATCGAAATCATAACTTAAAAATCTATCAAGGTTCCAAAACTATTATTATAGTATTATTATTATTATATACATTTATTATTATTATAAGAATAATACAGATTCTGACGTAAGCAAAAAACTTTTTCAACATGTATTATCGTAAGAAAATATTATTGATTATCACATCAGCATATTAACAATGATTTTAAAAGGATCATGAGTGACACTGAAGCTGAGTATGATACCCTAAAGTCCAACTTTGCATCACAGGATTAATATAATAAGAATAAACGTTATTTTAATCAATAATATTTCAGAATATTACTTTATTTTACTGTATTTCTGACGCATAAATTCAGCCTTCGGTGAAATACTAGGCCTTTTTATGTTTATTTTAGTTATGTTTAATTTTATATATTAAACTAATTTTTATAAGACAAATATTTAAACATTTTTCTGTTAAAGTTAGCAGCTTTGATTTTGTTAATTTGACAGATGGCATGTGGGATAAAAAATAGCTATTAATTAAAAAAAAGCTATTTATCCATCTTCTGCATACAACTGAATTAGAATCAATATCTTGATCTCTCTCATTTTGGTGCCTCTCCTTCCCCAAGCAGATGTCACAAACACAGGGGATGCAAGCCCTGACTAAAGACCTAGATATTTTGCTCGGACCTCTGCATATTGAAATATCCCACCCCTACTGAGCGTTTTGAATTATGTGCATTGGAGCTTAGCACGCAGGAGATGAATTACAGTCAAGCGTGAGGTATATTGGCTTTGGTGAGTTGCTGTGATTGCCCCAAAGGGTTTACTTAGTGAAACACTCACCGCATGATCTACGGATTAGAAGGCCTTATTGAGAGGTCTTTTGAAAAATTGGGTAACAATAGAGCAGGCAGAGTATGTCGTGAAGGGATGCGGGAAATTTGGGCGAGGAAGACTCGAATTCAGCAGAAGCCAACGTGTCGGCTAATGAGACTTAGAAATAACCTAAAGTCAAAAGTCGGAGGCGGCAATGGTGGCGTGTTCCTCGTCACAAAATGAGATTATTCACTTTGTCAACAACAAAAGACTTCAGGGTTGATTAATGACTTTTTTATGAACAGAATTGCTAAAATGGAAATGCTATTCTCATTTAGCAAATTGCGAGCTATTATTTAAGGAAACGGCTTCATATCAAGGTTGCAAACTCAAGGACGTGACTGGGCTGATTAGAAGTTGGCAACAATATATAATCAGGTGTTTTATTCCTGGTTGTGAAATTATTGTTTAGCGTTTTGGAGAAATCAGATAAAAAGCACAGGGTGTAATTTGGTCCTGATTGTGGTGAGAAACTTCAAACTTACCCGCTCGGGATTTTAACACGCTCTCAAGTCTCGGGCCGAAAGGTGACTGGAGACAAACTTTCAGAGAATAATATATATAATATATAGTGATTAGGCAAAGACAAAATTAAAATCTTCCTTTGGCAACTTGAAGTGCGAAAATGACTAAAATTACTTAATTTATTAATGTGTAATATATATAGATATTAGATCTCGAATATATATATAAATATAGATATATATTTATATATATATGTATATATATATATTATATATATATGGTATAATAATATAGTATATCTATAGGTTATATGAAAATATAATATTATGTGATTTTAAATTCACATTTTAATGTTTAGCTGACGGGGGTAAGATACAACTGCAAAACTTTGGGTTTAAATATTGTTTTGTTAAACCAGGAAGATCACGGATGACAAATCCAATGGATTTTAGAAGCATACAGGAGATATTGTTGAGTCAAATGGTAAAAATACAGTAAGTTGTTCTCGTTTGAACATTGCACTTCTCTCGTTCTGCAGCCTGACCATTAACAAGTGTCGTCTCTGGCCTGTTTTTCACACCATCCCTGACACATTTCACCATGAAAAGACAAGTCGGTGCAGCCAAAAAGCAGTTGAACCCGGTGGCTTCCATCCTCCTCCATAGTATTCATGATTTATGATTGACTCGAGGGCAAGGAGACTCAACACTGATTTCTTATTAATCAAAGCTTCTGGACCTGCTGGACACACACAAAGTATGAAAGTTTGTCTCTAGTCACCTTTCGAGGCCCAAAAAAAACTTGTTAATTCTCTCTGAGGGGTCAGTTTGAAGTCCATCTCAACCACAATCCGGAGCAAATAACACCCGGCCCTTGTTTCTGTTTCTGATTTCTACAAAACTATGAATGTAAAATAGTTGTTTGCTATTTTATCTGCCCTATTGGTCAAAAGTTGGGAGTGTAACGGTTGTTTTTCATGTTTTGAATTCTCTTCTGCTCACCAAAGCTGAATTTATTTCATCAAAAATACGTAAAATTTGGTGAAATAGTAGTTACAATTGAAATACTTTTTCTATTGGAATAGACATTACATGTACTTAATTCTGTGATCAATCTGAATTTTTCAGCATCAGACTAAGTCGTCATTGTCCATGATCCGTCAGAAACCATTCTAAAATGACTGCTTTCTGCATATTTAAACATATTCTTATTAACATTGGGAACAGCTTCATATTGTTGTGGAAACGGTGCTACATTTTATTGTGCAGGATTCCGTGATGATAGAAGTACAAAATTAACAGTATGTTATTTAACAAAAAATCTAATTTATACCAATGTAAATGCTTAAGTGATCATTGAATGTGTTCCTTGCGGAATGAAAATATTAGTTCGTACTGCCCTTACATGTTTGAACAGTTGGGTAAATATGTGCTTGAGTCCGTTTAATATATATATATATATCGGCATGGGTGATATTTGACTCTTGAGTCAGGGGGGCCTTTATATATATATAAATGAAATAAATAAAAGCAAAATATTCTTTTTTCCTGATGTAAGCATCAAAACAATGCCCTACCGTATTGCAACGCATCAAAGCAGTCAATCCAACACAGTCAAGTATAACTTAAAGAGATTGCCACCGTTTAGTAAACTGTGGACTAGCTTTGGCTCCTCCTGCTGACTTGAATGGCGATGCTTCCCGTTTGTCATGGCCTTTTATTTTAACCAGAAATGTGCACGCTGCTTCTCTGATGTTCACTGAAGTTTTCCATGTCTCTGTCCCGTGTCACTTGAAATGTGTCCGTTTTGAATCGTTGTTACCAAAGGCAAGACACATGAGGAAAAAATGGGGGCCTTATTTCTGACATAAAATCTCGAGACTTTCTAACCGACCGTTACTGGGAAACTTAATCCACTTCCCTGGTTGATATGTCCTGATCTGAATAAAGTTTACACACACTTTTGGTCTGTGAACGAAAGTTTCATACACATTCTGAATGGTTTAATCCCTAGAAAGTGTGCAAAGCGCACTCCTTTTATCACTAAAAAGCGTCACTCATCTTTGTTCATTGCTATCTTACAAAGTTCCGTTATAATCAATGAAGTTCTCAATATTGCACAATGAATCTCTTATTTACATCGTGTCTGTACTTAGTCATGAGATGATTCACGAGCTTGCAAAACTGCACTTAAAAACTGCGGCGCTTCAGCGGTGAGTGAATTCTGACAAAACGTTTCTGATTGGCCATTGCATTCAAGAAATCAACAGATATGTCTGTGATTGGCTGCATTGCTCAACGCTGCAAAAACACTGTGAGGGTATTATTTCGCACTTGGCTAAGCGCTCCAATTGCAGCGGGGCCGACATCAGGGATTCCATGACTAACAATTAAAATTAAGACCCCTAGTGTCGCCCATGTAAATATCCGTGGACCCTGTCATATATCTATATATAGATATATATAATATATAAATTTTAGAGTGGCCTTTTATTGTGGCCAACCTAAGGCACACCTGTGCAATAATCATGTTGTCTGATCAGCATTTTGATATGCCACACCTGTGAGGTGGATTTATTATCTCGGCAAAGGAGAAGTGCTCCCTAACACAGATTTAGACAGATTTGTGAACAATATTTGAGAGAAATAGGCCTTTTGTGTACATAGAAAAAGTCTTAGATCTTTGAGTTCAGCTCTTGAAAAATGGGGGCAAAAACAAAAGTGTTGCGTTTATAATTTTGTTCAGTGTGTATATATATATACATGGTGTATATACAGGTGTCCCGAGTTCGAGTCCCAGCTCGCGGACCTAGGAACGAACACTCGTAATGGACCTACACATTCTCTGTTTGTAGAGCTAGTGGTGGAGCCCTGTTTTTTTTGACACAACAGCATGAAGCATGATCTCTCCATTTTAATTATATTATCCACCTTATTTTTCCCATAAGCAGGGTGCGCCATTGTACATGTATGTCTGCTTCCTTCCAGTCTCATGTGCGTCCAGCTATTTTTAGCTGTAAAAAAGCTAGTTTTGGTGCTTACTTGTATGCAAACTGGTGTTTCTTACCATATTATTTTAATGTATTAACTTAAATACCATTTAGCTCACGCTGTTATTCTTCTCGTTATTTTCCTATAGCGGCTAATAAACAGGAAGTCTTGCCCATAGGCTAGCACCGTGTCCTAACTACAACCGCGACATGCAATAAAAGGTATCTTTTCCGTGTTAATCAGAGTTATTGTCCTAACCAGCCACCACATCGACACGCAAAGTTTCTATTTTCGGTTTCTATTTCTGCGACGTCGCAGCTGGAACAACAAATAAGCAATGACAATTACAATCTCAGGTACTGGTTATGTACTTTATTCAATGTTGAAAGTGTCTAATGTGAGTTTTAATATCATACTGCGTGACATCTGTAGCAAAGCGCCAGCAGATAGTTTACCTCAGATCTTGAAAAAAAATTAAAGCAAGTATGTACGGTAAAACTGTGAACCAACAAGCGTATTCCATAACAAAGATAGAATCAATCACTCAGTATGTACTTTTAATTATGTTAAAAATGTTTAGTATTTATGATTTAGATTATAAACTTGTCCATTTCGTTGTTAGTGCAGTGTGCTTCTGCGCTTCTGCATGGCTGTGATATTTGAGTGTTTCAGTCACATCGTGTCTGGTGTGGACAGCCAAATTGCTCGTTCAGAGTTTACGGGTAATTTTGATGAAAGAAAAGCTGGATCATACTACAATCAGACATGGTGAGCTCTGTGTAGCACTGGATGAGGCCTCAATACAGGCTGGAGTATCTTACAAAGACCAAACCCCATAAAAATGAAGTGTGCTTCTGGGGTCCGAGTCATCCCTCTAAATAATTGCTTTTGCTGTACTGGGGCGCTGTGCTCACAGGAGTGTGTGGGTCCATGCTGTTTAACTCTGTAACCTTACTGCATCCCTTTGCTTCAACCCTCCATCTAAGACATGAAGGATAGAGAAGGGATTTTCAGAAAAATAGCATTTTAATGATTGATGGCTGTAGAGTGGATTCAGAATGATTTCTGCGGCGTGTCTGGGCCTTAAGAAGCCGGTTGTGTTTGCTAGTACTGCTTGGATGCAATTAATTACGAAATAACTTAATAGTTGTGATATCATAACCACCAAATCAGCTTAGTGACGTGTTGTATAGCAGACTGTCATCTTAATGTATTTAAATAATAATTATTATTCTTCTTATTTTTTTTAAAGACCTTTTAAAAGGACTTCAAGGCAGAAAAGTCATGTTTTTCCTGAGGCAATTACCATATCTGTGTGACTTTGCGGCTCTAAACATGGATAATGAGATGTTGAGTGTATAGCAGCTCATCCAGCTCAAGGTTTCACCTGAAGCGCAACTATTTTAGTGGGTTTGTTAATGTGTTGACATGTTCTCATGCTGTTATGAAGCTGCCATGATTTATTGTGTGCATAGAGTGGAAACGAATAATGTATGTTTCCATACCATGCAAGAAAGACAAACAAAAATCGACTGAAACATGCACAATGTCCAACTAAAGCTAATGAAATCGATTTGGTTCATGCCCCTTTTAGTGCAAATACTATATGTAAATTAATACTGGAAATATTTTATATAAAATTATAAATTATTTTTGTCTTACTGTTATCATTCATGCTGAAAATAATATATAATAATATATAAAGGTATTTAAAAAAATTGAATAATCATAATAATACAATATTGTATTGTTTGCTCATTAAAATTTTAATATATTTATATATAATTCTAACAACATCTAATGTAATCTAGACAACAAATACTTTTTAACAATATTTTAATTTTAATATAATTTTAGTCCAACAACAACAATAATAATAATAATTATTATTATTTATTTTATTATATTATTAGAATTTCTAAAAAAAACATTTTTTTTTTAACCATTGTTCTAGAGACATAATCAAACTGTAAAACTCATAGTCAAGATAGCCAGACCTTCACTGTTTATCAAATCAAAGATATCCAGTTTGGTGTCTTATAACAACTTTTACCTGAACTGATTTACCATGAAAAGTTCCCGTTGTTAAGCCACTGATGTAAAAGAAACAAAAATATGAGAAAAAGGCAGTCATAGACTCTGTATATAAGAGAATGAAGTGACAACAGAGCAGGAATCGTATGCCCTTACTTTGAAAATAAATGTTAAATCATATGCTTATTCATATACAGAAGCACCTGCAATATATGCCTGCTTTAATGTGTTTATGCAAACAGAAATAAACACACACTGGCAGTCGCACCATATTCTTAATATCTGAATGATGCAATCACTTCATTTTTTTTCCCTTAATCTTTATATCTGGCTTTGTAAAGTTGGAGCCAGGTGTGTGCAGAGGTGCAGGAAACTTCGGCTTTGCATTGCCACATTCTATATTTATGCCTTGCTTCCTCAAAGATGCCGGTTTCACCAAGAATTAATGAGGTGTCTCGCTGTATCCGTCGCACAATGGGAAAAAGAAGGCAAGAGAGATAAAAAGCAGATGAGAGAAAGGTTTTTCTGTTAAATGATCTGCAGTAGGCCTTCCCTCCACCGCGGTCTTCCTAATGGTCTGAAGGAATGCTCTGATCCTATCTTTGTCTTTCACTGCTACGCTGCGTTCTCTCCACGTCCTGCCCTTCCTCCACCCCTTTTACCCTTTTTTAATCTAACTCATCATTTTTACACGCCCTGCCTGCCTTTTCTTTTAGAAGGTGCAATTTGTTTTGGGTTCCTATATGTTTTTAAGTTATCTACCAGTCGACGATACTCCAGGAGCTTCATTATTTAAGGTGACGATAACCATCTTTGTAGTTTAGTGCCCAGATTTAACCTGCATAGGCTATTGGAGACCAAAGTAAAGCTAATTTTTATTCTATATTCCTTTCTTCTACCGTTTATTTGATTATTTTGTATATATTTTATACATGTATATATAGATATATATATTATATATATAGATAATATATTATAATTCCCATTCACTACCCCCTAGCTAAACTAAAAATTAATATATTTAAATCAAGCAACTTTATTTAACTGAAATTGGAAACAAGTTGCAGTTTCGTTTTAATTGTTTACTCCAGTTTTTTAGTTTTTAATATTATTATTTGTTTAAAAAACAGTATGGTCAACGAGAATCTCAGAAGAAAACAATCATTAATTGGTGGAAACAGTCTAAAATTCTGAGACAAACAGTTGCAATTATCATTTTATTTTTTATCTCTCTCTCTCTGTGGTGGAAACAGAGACATAGTCAGATTTTTTCTTTCCCTGTGGCAAAACACTTTCTTTTTGAAAAAATAAAATAAATAATAATAATAAAAATAAATATACCACAGAAAATGTTTCAAACTTAAATCCGCTTAAACCAAAGTTCAAATTGAACTAATTGAGCTCATTTTGACTCAACACAGCATGTTCTCACCATTTTAATTATACTGTTCAGTACATCTAAGACAGAATTTAAAAATGCAAAACTTAATGAAATAATAACATAAAAATGACCTATTTCTTTCAACTGATATAGAGTTTCTCCTCTTTGATGCTATCAAAACATAGACAGGCCACAGAGACTGTGTCATGTATTATTTATTAATTTACCTTGGGCAAACACTTCACAACTGCAGGTCAGAAACATTTTATATGATGAACAGGCCAAAAACATTTATCAGTAACAAAATCACTCATTCTGAGAGGCTCAATTGGCAATTGGCTGTAATTGCCCTGCATAATAGATTCAATGGTGCCTATAAAGTGACAATGAAGAGTACTGAGGGACGTCGGCTGCCTGACATATTCTGACAGAAGCATCACAATTTCATTGTCAAGGGGATATGGGTGAATCCGCACATGATCCTAACCATTCCCATTGAATTATTTATTTTCAGAACCCACGATTCTCAGTCGCCAGGAACCGAGGTTATGAATATTTCAATTCCCTAATTTGCTTGGTGGTTGTAAGTCTACACTTTGGGGTTGGTTTGATTTGAAATGAACTTGAGAGCTGAAATTGTTAAGCGTGGCTGGGAGGAATATTGTGTTCTCAAATGAAGACTGTGGCAGTTGTATATCACTTGGTCCCTTATTATTTAAAACACAAAAGTGTTTGTTGTTGTACTTGGTACAATGTCTCATCTGCGCTTCTAAAATGCACTTAAAAAGTCTCATTAATGTATAATTCTGTGTTTTACGTCATTTATACACGTACTACTATCTGAAGATTGCAGAGACTTTGACTCAGTCCTTCAAACTGAGGTGAGAATGTCACCGGAGAGATGTTTGTGTGGTTCAGGGATGAAAGTCGCAACTGTGACATTTACCTTTTGAGACTCTTCTGCAACTGACAAAATCTTGTCATTAGAAACATTTACCAAATGTTTGAGACATAATCAAAGTCTGTGCTTTCCTTATGTCGAGAAAAAAAAACACTTACAAATAGAAGTCACATCACACCCACCTCAGTTCAGTGGAAACAAACAGGACAGATTCAATTTATCCTGAAATCACCACCAAAACAACATCCACCAGATCAAGACTCTGTCATGGTCAGCCAGATCTCCAGACCTGAACCCCACTGAAAACCTCTGGTATATGATCAATGGTCACAAGTCATCAAATAAACTGAGCTGCTTGCATTTTTGCACCAGGAGTGGCATAAAGTCAACCAACAGCAATGCGAACGTCTGGTGGAGAGCATGCCAAGATGCATGAAATATGTGACCCATGACAACAAAACCATTCATAAGGGTAATTTTTTTAAAATTGAGATTTATGCATCATATGCTGAATAAATAAGCTTTCCATTGATGTATGGTTTGTTAGGATAGGACAATATTTGGCCGAGATAGAACTATTTGAAAATCTGGAATCTGAGGGTGCAAAAAAATCAAAATAATCATCTTTAAAGTTGTCCAAATGAAGTTCTTAGCAATGTATATTACTAATCAAAAATTAATTTTTGTTAAAATTAAATATATTTACGGTAGGAAATGTACAAAATATCTTCTTGGAACATAATCTTTACTTAATATCCCAATGAGTTTTGGCATAAAAGAAAAATCGCTAATTTTGACCCATACATTTATTTTTGGCTATTGCTACAAATATATACCCCAGCGACTTAAGACTGCTTTGTGCTCCAGGGTCACATATTGGATGAATCTGGGTTATTCCACTAATATTGATTTCTGAACTCTTCCTAAATTAAAGACTAAGTTCGTGTGGTGTGTTTACAACAATAATATGAGCTTGTTTTCTTGCTTATTTGAGGTCACAAAAACACTGCATTTGGTTATTATTTTTTTTTTTTAAATGGTTTACCAGTTGTCATTTTCTGCAATGTTTATTTGTAATTGGGAGAAATTTCAGAGTTTTATAGAATAAAACAAAAATTTGTACTTTTACTATATATATATATATATATATATCATATATAATATATATATTATATAATATATATATACACACACACACACACACCACCCACACACACACACACGACACACACACATATATATATTATATATATATTCTATATCACGATTTTCTAAGGTGATCATGTGACACTAAATACTGAGTAATGATGCGCTGCTTTGCATCACAGAATAAACTAAAGTTTAAATTATAAAAAAAGAAATACGGTTTTACTGAATTAATTGATCAACTAAATCCAGCTTGGGGAAACAAAATACCGTGTTTTTTTTCCAAAAACATACAAATATATAATTGCCCCAATACATTTGAACCTAGTTATGATGTTTAATCAAAAGATCAGAGCCAAAGTTATTTAACATAAAATATATAATAGAAATACAGTATAAAATGATACATTTGGAAGAATGTTATGATTGTGTTTCCTTACGAAAGTGCTGGACAAAAAAAAAAGTAACTGGAATTTTCTGTCAGACATTACCATAAAGTATACATCCGTTTCATTTCACTCTAAACACAATGCAATGCAGTGTAAAATTCAAAATACAGGTAAAAAAAAACTAAATTCCTTCATACTAATACAGTGCATTACGCCCTATTTTTACAGATTATTATTATTTTTTGTATCAGAGTGTATTATATGACACAATAAAATTTAAAATATATTTGGCCTCCATATAACAGTAAAGAATGTCACCCTAAACATGTGCACTTGCAATATGTACAATACGATTCAACGCATAACTCATGCAAGTACGACATGTTGGCTGTGGAACAATATGTAGTTTATATTGACCAATCACTGTCATGCACCATACTTGGTTGACGACTGTTTTTCAGGAACAACAACAACACGTCCTACTTGTACAAATCACCTTGTTTACTTCATTGAAATGTGTTGATTTGTTTACTCATGCTTGAACTTTTCCTCGGAGGCGAATTATGTCCGATTCCTCAACCTACCCTCCGTCATCCGCCACCAAAATGACATTCAAACTCTGTCTTCCCGAATCTCCCGCTGCACATTTGATCAGCAAAATAACATTTTCAAATTAGTTTCATGTCAGAGACTATCGACGGTAGCAGAGATATCGTTGGTCAAACGTTACGAGAGCAAAAAAGCCTGAAAAAGCAGGATGAATGGCTTTGCCGCCTAAAGGGAGGGTCTAATGTGCACAGAGACGCGGTTGGGGTTGTGTCCTCATTAGCAATGCTAATCGCTTTTAGCGCTCTGCTACTGCTGTCAGCGCCGAGGCCTCGTGTTGTTCTTGAGATCAGGGTTTGAACAAGAATGATGGTTGCACACAGACACTGACGCACACAATTTTGTGAGGCTTAAAAAGAATCCGCTTGTAGTCATTGTGCCTTCGGGGAGACAATGTATCATCTCGCTTCAGTCTCTTTTAAATGGAGAGGGGCAAGCGTAATCAACCCTCGGGGTCTTTTTAAGCAGCATGTGGTGTTGCCTTGCTTTACAACAAGTGTCTGCAACACAGGCGCACTAGGAAGGGACGGGAATGGCAGAAAGAACGCACAACAGAATCATTTTATCCATGAAAGATGACAGGTTCCTTAGATATACGACCAACTTCATGCTTGGAAGCAGGTGTCAGCTTGGTTTGAAGATAATGGCTTCCCATCTCGGTGAACCACTGGGTAGTAAAGAACAATACTGAGCGCCAACTGCCCTGCAACAGATGGATTTTCTTTCACAAGGTTTCCTTTAATGAGGAAAGCAGTCTGTAAACTTCAAAAGGGCCGGAATTAAAACTACAGGCTGAGCTGAAACTTTCTGCTAGTTTATGTCATATGGTTTGGTGTCGTTCATAAGTCGTCCAGCACGGATGCTAAAATACATTTTGTTAAATAGTATTTCCAATTGTAAAAGTATGTATTAAAGAACCCAAATGCAGTTTAGTAATAAATGTAAAAAGTATTAAAAGTCATGAACACTTGTAGTATTAGTTACTAGTAGTGTTTTTTTTTTTGAGAAATATAAGGCCACAAACAAGTAAACAATACATTGCATGGGTCAAAATTATTTTTTCTTTTATGCTAAAAATCATTCGGATATTATGTAAAGATTAAGTTCCATGAAGATATATTGTAAATTTCCTAACATAAATAGATCAAAGCTTATTTTTTGATTAGTAATACATATTGCTAAGGACTTCATTTGGACAACTTTAAAGGCGATTTTCTCAATATTTAGATTTTTTTTGCACCTTGAGATTCCAGATTTTCAAATAGCTGTATCTCAGGCAAATATCGTTCTATCCTAACAAACCATACATCAATTGAAAGCTTATTTATTATTTCAAAGAAATTACCATTGTGACTGGTTTTGTGATCTAGCGTTACATATGTTTAATTTAAAATAAAGTCTATGTATATATTGGATACATTATCTAAAATTATATAAACTATATTTTAAGTTTAGAAATTGTTCATAGCTGTATATTTATATGTTTATATTTTATATTAAATCTGTATGTAATTTATCTATATAAGTCATATATGCGTCAGACCAAGGCTGCATGTCATTGCTAGTTTTACTTGATCTTAGTGCTGCGTTCGACACTATAGATCATGACATACTCAAAGATCGATTACAAAACTATACAGGTATTCAAGGGCCGGCTTTAAGATGGTTTAGATCCTACCTGTCCGATCCTACCACCTTTGTCCATTTAACTGGGGAGTCCTCTCAATTATCACCAGTAAAATATGGAGTGCCACAAGGATCTGTCCTTGGTCCTCTGCTATTTTCAATATGCATGTTGCCCCTTTGTAATATTATTAGAAAATACGGGATTATTTTCCACTGTTATGCCGATGATACTCAACGATATATCTCAACAAGACCAGATGACACTTCTACATTTTCTAAGCTAACAGAGTGTGTTAATTTTAAAGATTGGATGACCAATAATTTTCTTCTATTAAATTTGGATAAGACAGATATATTATTTATTGGACCAAAAGACAGTACACAGTATCTCTTGGATTACAATTTGCAACTATACAGATGTACTGTTACTTCCTCTACAGTCAAAAATCTGGTGTTATATTAGATAGCAACTTGTCTTTTGAAAATCATATTTTCCATGTTACAAAAACAGCATTCTTCCATCTTAGAAACATTGCCAAGTTACGAAACATGTTACCTGTTTCTGATGCAGAAAAACTAGTTCATGCATTCACGACCTCTAGACTGGACTATTGTAATGCACTGCTAGTTGGTTGAGCCTGATCTTACAAGATCAAGAAAATATGATCATAGTACCCCAATTTTACAGTCTCTGCACGGGCTACCTATTAAGTTCCGTATCAGTTACAAATTATTATTACTTACCTATAAGGCCCTTAATGGTTTAGCTCCTGCGTACCTAACTAGTCTTCTACCACGCTACAATCCATCACGCTCCCTAAGGTCACAAAACTCTGAACTTTTGGTAGTACCTAGGATAGCAAAGTCCACTAAAGGAGGTAGAGCTTTTTCACATTTGGCTCCCAAACTCTAGAATAGCCTTCCTTTTGGGTTCAGACACACTCTCTCTGTTTAAATCTAGATTAAAGACACATCTCTTTAGCCAAACAATCACATAATGTATCTCATAACCTTGTACTCCAGTTATATCTGATCAAATGCACATTATTACTCTTTAGCTTGGGTTAAACAAATAAATTTTGCTTTGTTGGAACAGCAGCTACGTTAATTATGTTTGTATTTGTTTCTCTGTATCCCGTGGTAACTAGGATTTACACAGCTTCAGTCTGGATCCAGAACACCTGAGAAGAGATGATGGCAACCCCTCAGAGGACCTCAGATGATGCCAACCCTGAAACAACATACAGAACTACCACATTTTGCTATAAGTTTGATTGCATCATATAATAATTGCTGTTAATATTATCATCGTCTGTTTTGATTACGTCTTTAATTGATTTTTTTACATACATTTCTGCCATATGTACATAAAATGACAGTCACCACTGATAAGCTACCAATAAATATTATAGAAACTTAATTTGCTGTAAAGTTGCTCTGCAACGATTGTAAATCGTGAAAAGCTCTGTACAATAACTTGACTTTAATTGAATTTGAGTTAAGTACAAAATACAAATACAAATTGCACAAATAAGAAACAGCCCGGAAAGCAACCCCAAAAAAGAAAGACATTTCAAAATTAAACATGTGACAAAATACAAGACATGAATCAAAACATATAACAAGTGCAAAATGTCCTAACAAATTAATTTATAGCTACAACTTAATCCAATTCAGTTATATTACAATTGTACAGATCTGAAGAAAATTTGTTTAAAAAAAAAATCACAGACTTTTAGATTATCTGTAAAAAAAAAAAACAAAAAATAAATATAAATATTAGTATATATCCTTACATTATACTTATTATATTATTTAATTTTTTTGCTTTTTGCAATGGCATCAGTAACATTGCTGGTTATGTGCGTTTTGCTTTTGCAGTAAATTTTACTATTAAAATGAATTCCATATATAACCAGGCCTCATCATTCTTTGTCCCTGAATTGATCGTGGTTTGATTTTCTAATTTCCAGGAATGCTTCAAGTTAATCTTCATGGTAACTGAACAAATGGTGCAGAATCAAAATGAATCTGACAGGTCTTTTCCCAGAACAGGCCTGTGATTGCTATTCTGCACCTGGCCACCTCTTGATGCGGTTCAAAGGCTCTTTTCAAGGATAGCCTTTTCACACTTCCATCGTACAAGCTCAACCTCTTGACTCACTTCACTCCTGTGTCTCTCATCCCACTAATAAAGAGCATTGGGCCAGGGCATCCTCTGCCTTTAATTAGCTTAGTAATAAAATCAGCCAGTAGAAGTCCTCTGCTAAGGGACACCAGTGATCTTTACAGCTTCTTTTGACACATACATGTAGTGAGAGAAAAACATTCTGATAATGACTGCATAATCAATAGTACTGTACAAAGGTTGCATAAAAATCATCAGTTTTTTCTTTTTTTTTGGATTTTCATGGTTGCTGGTGGTTGAGTAAATGATGTATGTATGTACTGTATGTATTTATTTTCCTGACATCTCTCTCTCATATATATATAGATATTATCATTTATACAGTGGGGCAAAAAGTATTTAGTCAGCCAACAATTGTGCAAGTTCTCCCACTTAAAAAGATGAGAGGCCTGTAATTTTCATCATAGGTTTACCTCAATTATGAGAGACAAAATGAAAAAAAATCCAGAAAATCACATTAAGAATTAATTGGTAAATTCCTCGGTTAAAATAAGTATTTGGTCACCTACAACAAGCAAGATTTCTGGCTCTCACAAACCTGTAACAACTTCTTTAAGAGGCTCATCTGTCCTCCACCCGTTACCTGTATTAATGGCATCTGTTTGCACTCGTTATCAGTATAAAAGACATCTGTTCACAACCTCAAACAGTCACACTCCAAGTTCCACCATGGCCAAGACCAAAGAGCTTTCAAAGGACACCAGAAACAAAATTGTAGACCGGCACCAGGCTGGGAAGACTGAATCTGCAATAGGTAAGCATCTTGGTGTGAAGAAATCAACTGTGGGAGCAAGTATTAGAAAATGGAAGACATACAAGACCATTGATAATCTCCCTCGATCTGGGGCTCCACGCTAGATCTTACCCCGTGGGGTCAAAATGATCACAATAACTGTGAGCAAAACTCCCAGAACCACACGGGGGGACCTAGTGACTGACCTGCAGAGAGCTGGGACCAAAGTAACAAAGGCTACCATCTGTAACACACTGCGCCGCCAGGGACTCCATTCCTGCAGTGCCAGACGTGTCCCCCTGATTAAGCCAGTACATGTCCATGCCCGTCTGAAGTTTGCTAGAGAGCATTTGGGAGAATGTCATATGGTCAGATGAAACCAAAATAGAACTTTTTGTAAAAACTCAACTTGTCGTGTTTGGTGGAGAAAGAATGCTGAGTTGCATCCAAAGAACACCCTACCTACTGTGAAGCATGGGGGTGGAAACATCATGCTTTGGGGCTGTTTTTCTTCAAAGGGACTAGGACGACTGATCCGTGTAAACGAAAAATGAATGGGGCCATGTATCGTGAGATTTTGAGTGAAAACCTTCTTCCATCAGCAAGGGCATTGAAGATGAACGTGGCTGGGTCTTTCAGCATGACAATGATCCCAAACGCACCGCCTGGGCAACGAAGGAGTGGCGTCGTAAGAATCATTTCAAGGTCCTGGAGTGGCCTAGCCAGTCTCCAGATCTCAACCCCATAGAAAATCTTTGGAGGGAGTTGAAAATCCGTGTTGCCCAGCGACAGCCCCAAAACATTACTGCTCTAGAGGAGATCTGCATGGAGGAATGGCCAAAATACCAGCAACAGTGTGTGAAAACCTTGTTAAGACTTACAGAAAACGTTTGACCTCTGTCATTGCCTACAAAGGGTATATAACAAAGTATTGATATTAAATTTTGTTATTGACCAAATACGTATTTTCTACCATATTTTGCAAATAAATTCTTTAAAAATCCTACAATGTGATTTTTCTGGATTTTTTTCTCATTTTGTCTCTCAATTGAGGTATACCTATGAGGAAAATTACAGGCCTCTCTCATCTTTTAAGTGGGAGAACTTGCACAATTGGTGCTGACTAACTACTTTTTGCCCCCTGTATATATATATACCGTATATAATATATATGTACTGTACCTATAATAAATTAAATATTATTTTTCATATAAATTACATATAGGTATATAGTACTATTAATTTTACTTAATATTATGTAATCCACATAAATAAATAAGAGTGTCTGTACATTTTTATTTTACAAATAAAATATATATAATTTAAAATGTTTTTATATTATTTTAATAATATTTAGTAATATATATGTGTGTGTGTTTGTGTGTGTGTGTGTAATATTGTATATACTTTGTATACAAAAGCAAAAGAGCTGATTATTTTAATGGAATAAAGCTTTATATCTTTTGCATATTATTTCCAAAATGCATCTGGGGAAATTACACCCATAATTAGCTTTTTATGTCTACTGTTTTGGCTTGTTTTTAAAGTGATCTGTTCCAGAATTATTCCTGATCTAGTTGCACTTCTCTGGCCATGGATGTATTTGTAAAACAATATCACTGCGTGCATCAGGACAGTAAATAAATGCGAGATACGTCTCCATAGGAACTGCCCTTCAAGGCCTCAGGCGATCCTGACGGCCACAGGGAGGAAAAATATAAATAAATAAGAGGAGGAGAGTCTATGAGAAGCTACTGCTGCAGACGCTGAAGTCGCATCCATAATTCAGATTTCTAATGTCACAGTACAGTTAATAAAGTTTAAATAATTTAGTGAAACATAATGAAAAGTCGAGGTCTGCAGCTAAAGTCAGGTCAGCTGTAATAAAAGTCTAATGCATTTAATTTGCTTCAAATCAGAAGGCACTCTGTGTACGGCGCTCGCTCGCAAAGGGTTTGACAGGCGATTTGTGTTGGGAGTCAGACAGGCTGTCTGCGATCCTTCAGTGATCAATCTTTGGCAAACTTCCAAAGGACAGCTGCAGCATTTCCGTGAGTTGTTTTTTCTCCTTATGGGAATTCTGTGAGAATAGAGCGCAACAGTCAGGTTCTGGAAGTAAAAATCACATTCATTTTCTCCATAGAGAAACAGATTTTTAGCAATATCACATAAAACTTTCAAGACAATCTTACCATGAGCTCTGGTTGTTAGGCGATAATTAATGATTCTGTAGGAGCCACAAGTTAGAGAGATTTTGACAATATTATTTTTAAAAATAGTGTTTTATTGCTGAATATTCTGTGAAATTTACATTATACTAACAATCCAGGTGATTAACTTTTTTGTTAATATTTTTATTTAGATTTTATTTTTATAGTAGTGTTTTTACTTTCATTTTAATTCATTTTAAATTTTAATAATATATTTTAATTTCATCTGTCTTTTTTTTATTAGTTTTTTATTTTCATTTTTTCGTTTTTACATTTAGTTTACACAACACCACGCACGTCACGCACGCACCAGCAACACCACACACACACCCACACACAGATAACATTACTTTTTTAATAATGTTCAACACTACCACCCACTCCTATAAAAATGACAAATGACATTATATCACATTTTTATCTTATTTACTTATATACTTATATGCAGTGGCTATGAGTGGAATGGAATACTAGCATACTTATTGCACACTGTCAACAATACACTTATTTTGCACTTTTAATCCCATTATGCATTTACATATCTTAACATTTGGCAGCCCAAACAAATACTGCTTTGGTTCATTTCATCACACTGAAATGGAAGGTCAATTAATTGCATTGCAGTATGGGATGCTAATGTAATGTGCTCTTTGGTATACTGCACATTTTGGTAAATATTTTGTGTATTCTGTCATGAAGAACATTTGTTATTGATTGTGTTAAATCCTTTTAGGGCTGCAAGATTTGGGGACACTTCAATTTAAAGTTAGGAAATCTGCATGTTCATACTTGGGTTTACTTTTTCAAGAACAAACTCGAACCTTCTTTAGCCCAAAAAAAATAAATAAAAAAGATTTAAGAAGATTAATTAAAAAGATAAAAAGTGCTTGTTTAAAAAAAATAAAACTAAAGACAAAAAAAATATATAATAATAATAATAATATAAATAAATATTATATAATAATAGATAATATAGATTATAATATATATATATATATAATATATATATATATATCCACATTTTCACTCTTTTCAACAATTCATACTAGAAAATAATAATAATTGTTCATGATTTGTACGTGATTACTGATTACAATATTGATATTAATTTCTTTATTTTCAAACAATAAACCTTTGAGCTTTTATTCTGATGGGTTGCTTTCAACAATCGGACTAAGACATATCACAATATCGATTTTATTTTCGATATATTGTGAAGCCCTAACACTGCAGCAATAGTAGTTAATTTCCTCATAGAAGATGTTTATTGTTGCCTTTTTTTCCACTAATTTTGTGATTCAGAGCTTGTATATGATTTGTGCTCTTTAAATATTTTATTTACATTTTTTAAATCCACAAAAAAAAAATGAATGGGTAAAATACTTAGGTAAAATAAAAAGGTGATGGTCACTGTTGATCATTAACACAGACTGTAATCCAATTAAGTTTGAGTTCATGTGTACAGGGTTTGAGCAGTGCATTCTGCTTTTAGCATTTGTTTTGACTCTTTTGTATTTTTCAGTCGGCAGCAGACAGGTATGTGTACTAATGAAGACTGAAAGCAATCAAGTGAGCCAATTTTACTAATATTTTCTCAATTATTTCCTCTGGGTAAAACAAAGTTTAATCTCTCCACTTTCTTGGAGGTTTGTTTAAAATTAAATTAAATTGTTAGACGATGATTCATTGTAAGATAGAGGCTTTAAATGAAGCCTTCTGTTTGGTATCTCAAGAGACCTATTAGCATCCATAGAAAAATCAAAGACTAATTGTCAGCATTAGGGAAGTCATACTGTGGCCGCTCTCTTCTCAATATCTATTGGTACATGAGAGCAGGTTGGTACTTCTGTTTCAAACAGGTTATTTCGCAGTTCATTCAGTGCAAGCCATTTGTAGTCTTAATTTGCTGTGCATTTTAAGGGAAAACTCAAGAAGATCAATCCCAAGATTTGCTTTAAATGGTGACTTCAGCTCAGAGATGGACACAAATCATTCAATGGATTGGACTAAATTGCTGTATCTCCATCTGGTTCTCCTTTTGTGCATACTGTGTTTATTCTGACAAGAGGTAAATAGACTCAGCACTGGAGAAAATTCATCAGAGCACTAAGTTGAATGGGTATGGCACTTGGTTGTCATATACGGCTGATTGCGCACATGTACTGATGAACCATGTTGTATCTCTTTATGTTCAGAATTAATCAATGCATTTACCCAGAATAAACATTTCCTATTAACATGAAAGATATATGCTGATAACTCATTAAATTACTTCGGTGGTACATTATTTATGTCATGCTAAATGGATGTATGTTCACATTTTCCAGTGCTATTTTGCTTTCCCTTACTCAGATGTGAAGCTTGTACTCATTAAAATTAAATCATGCATTATTTTCATGGTCTCTGATTTGTATGTTGTTTAACATACACTGTATAGACTAATGCATTACACGTATTCTATGCCATACGTCATTCAGTTCTGCAAAGAAGCTCAGTTAAATAATGGCACGGCGGTCTGTTCTGCAGGCAAATGGGTCATGGTCCCAGCCTGCCTTTATACAACCAGTACAGACTATTTTAGAGATATACCTCCAGCGTTGCCATGTCTGCATAACAAAACCAGCCCAATTGGTACTTAAAACTAGCCTAATCATGACTAAAACGTGAACTTGGCAACATTGTATAACCCTGCAAACAAGACAGAATATAAGCAGTTCTGCTTGAGGAATTTGCAAACTTTAAGACACAAGCTATTTTGCAAGACTTGTGGCATTAGGTGGTGAAATGCAACGGAATGATTCAAAGTGACTGAATGAATTAAAATAATTGATTCAACCGATTCGTTCAGAAACGCTGAAACATGTGACTTCCTTTATAAATGAATCGTTGAATAATTCATTCAACAGATTCCTTCAAAACTGCTGATTAAGTCGATTACAAATAAAACAAGTGACTTTATGAACCACTGAATAATTCATACAACCGATTTGTTCAAAAACAGTGGTTCATTCACGAACAAAACAAGTGACTGGCTTTATGAATGAGTCACACTGAATAATTAATTTAACCAATTCATTCAAAAATGGTGATTCATTCACGAACAAAACAAGTAACTTCCCTTATGAAAGAATCGTATATTAATCATACAACTGATTCATTCAAAAACAATGATGCATTCGTGAACGAAGCAAGTGACTCTTTATCTATTATTTATTGAATTGATTAGCATTCATTTATTCATTCAACCGATTCATTCAAAAAATGGTGATTCATTTAGAAACAAAACAAGTGATACCTTTAAATGAATCATTGGAAAAATGTGTTCAAAAACACTGATCAGAACAAATAGCAATATAGAAGAAATATTAGACAGAGAGTATGAAAGATATGCATATCCCATAACTGTAATTTCAAAAATTCTATTTTAATTTTGTATTTTTTTTGGCATTGAAAGAAACCTGCTGTTAAATTAGAACTGGACATGTTGTTCATTCCAGCTCCACAATGCTATGAGGTTCAAATAAAGGGTTACACTGCCGGTGAAGACAAGCAGTGAGAGGTCAACAGGCAGTCTCATATGGCACGCTCTCTGCTAGCCGCACAAATAAGTGAGAAGCAGAACAAGAACAAGCAGACCTCCGGAGGACTTCCTGCAGCATCCTGTAAACAGCTGCTTTTGCCTCCTTGCCTAATAATCTTCATTTAAAAAAAAACAACAACTTGTACTCAGCAAGAGTTGAATCAAGGACAGGATTCAAAGGAAGCATTTTTTTTTAACGAGCCAAGGTATATTATGAATTGTTAGGCGCTGTTTGCAGTCATGCATTAGCCAGTGTATTCGCTCTGAGCACATTCTGTGTGATTCATCCAGTGCTGTGCATGCTGAGAGGCTAAGAAAGTGTTATGTAACATGCAGGCTTAGTTTGACAAGGTCTTTAAAGGGCTTGTCACAAAAGACACGAAGGGACAGATATTCAGAAATTCAAAATGCATTCCAGGTTTTAATTTCAGCAAACTGGCTTTTATTATTCATTAGACTTTGTTTTGTTCATAGGTTCTGCTGGAAGAAAGCTACTGCACAACTAACAAAAATATGTCTAAGAACATTTTACTTACATTGCCATTGAATTATGAAAACGTTATTTCTGAATGGTTATGCTATTAATGGTTTTGTCTGTACATGCTGTTCATTCTTGCAGATCACTAATGCAGCTCGTCATGGGAAAGGAATTGATGGGTTTCTTGCGGCTTTCAGTTTGCCTCTTGCGATAGATCAAATTGAAAACGTTATATGCACCAGCTCCAGAGCTTCAGCAATGATTATTGTCTTCCCTTTCTTTCCCCATGCACTTTGTTTTTCATTAATTTTTGATTGTACGCATAGCAACAGGCTAATATGATTGTAATACAAATATGATGCACCACCTTGGGAGTCACCAATCTCAATGCAACATTTGAAATGTGCAATTAGGAGATAAACATCTTGGTTATGATCAGGGGTTAAATTAGTCCAGACTAATGTTCTGTCACCTTGGGGGGAAAAAATGGCAGTCTGTTTCTCAATTCAATGCATCCATGTACTCTGTGCCCTGGTGCAGTATTTGTTTGACCCAGTGCACACATTCTCTCTTCATTTAGCGAAAGTTCATTATACATTATGCTTCCCTCTAGTCACTGAAAGAGGAAATATAATCTCAAAATAAAATTCTACCATCCTGTTTCTGACACTTATCCACTGGTATTCTTTCAGTAAGATATGCAAGTAAGATACTGACCACTAACCACTGAAAATTAACTTATACTGAACAAAATAAGAGCTTAAGTTGTACTCAGATTTGAAGCACAGTGTCTTCAGAATATTCTGCAACAGAGTGGCACAGTGGTCTCTCTGTTCACTAGACAACATAATAAATTAGTGGAAATAATGTGTCAACTTGGTTCAGAATATTCTTCTGTCAATGTAAGAACACAGAATGGTTATTCAAAAAACGTCTCTAGGTTACGTATGTAACCATGGTTCCCCGAGGGAAAAAGACGCTGCGTCGAGTCGCTTTGGGAACGCCCTTGCGTGACCGCGTTCTGAAGCACGTGTCAAATCCGTCCAATGGAGCAGCGAGACGTCACGAGCAGGGTGACATAAGCACCAGAAAGCATAAAAGTGCATCCGGCCGGGCGCAAACCAGCTTCGATGAAATAGCGCCTGCAGGGATGCAGGGAGTATGGCAAAAAGAGGCAGCGTCTCGTTCCCTCGGGGAACCATGGTTACATACGTAACCTAGAGACGTTCCCTTTCAGGAACTCGAGCTGTGTCGAGATTTGCTTTGGGAACGAGAATACCAACTGCTCCATACTACCAAGTCCCTGCCTGTGTTTGTATCTTATGAGCACATCACGAAGAGAGAACTTGGGAACCTGGGGTAGATGCCAGGTCTAGGTTGTAAAAGCGGACAAAAGTGTGCGGAGAGGACCAGCCCGCCGCAGCACAAATGTCCTGCAAGAAAAACACACCCAAGCTGAAAGCCTTGGAGGCCGCCATACTCCTGGTCGAGTGCACTCTGACCCCCATAAGTGATGGGAGGCCAGAGGACTCGTAGGCTAGTGATATGGCCTCGTATACCACCCACCGGGACTCCTACTCATAGTCTGCTTGTTCGCCGGAGATCCTTTCTTTGGCGGACCAAAGCAAGCAAACAGCTGATCTGCCTTATGCCACGGGGGTAGCTCTGTGTGCGTAAGCGTCCAGTGTTTGAACTGGACAGTGCAGATTAAGCCTTTCTTGGCCTACTCTCTGGAATGGAGGAGGACCGAATGCCTGAAGTACTATGGGCCCCGGTGAAGAAGTGGGCACCTTAGGGACAAACCCGGCCCTCGGGTAAAGGAATGCCCTTACCGCATATCCTGCGCAAATTCCCTTGCAACACAAAACGCAACAGAGAGTGCCTGAAGATCCCCGCTCCTTTTTAGTGAGGAAATAGCGAGGAGAAAGATGGTCTTGAGCCTGAGCAACTTGACCGAAACTTCTTCTATGGGTTCAAAGGGGGCATTGTATAAGCCCTCCAGAACCACAGCCAGGTCCCATGAGGGCACCTCGGTGCGCTGTACCGGCCTCAGCCTCAGGGTGCCACGGAGGAAACGAGTGATAAGTGGGTGTCTTACCAATGATTGACCACCCAGAAGGGCGTGGTAAGCAGCTAAGGCCACCATGTATACCTTCAGAGTGGAGGGAGATAACTTTGCGGAGAATCGCTCCTGCAGAAACTCGAGAACTGTACTAATTGGGCAGTTGACTGGGTCCTGTATTCGCTGTCCGCACCATGAAGCGAAAATTTTCCACTTCAAGGCGTACTGTTTCCTAGTGTACCTTGAGCTATCTGGACTGGGGTAGTCTTACAACACCCTGCAGTTGAGGACCAGATGCTAGGAGCTATGCCCGCCTCAGGGTCCAGGCCCAGCTTCCAATACTCCGGCGGGTGGGTTAAGCTGGCGCCCCCCGCGCTGAACAGGAGTTCCCTCCTGGATCGAATCTCCCTCGGAGTATCATCGAGGAGGACACCAAGTCCTAAACGCAGCGTGTACCGGGGGCGACTGCAGACCCCCCTGCCGATTGGATGTAGGAGACCACTGGTAGTGGGGGGTCTGTTGCGGACAATACACTGATGCCCCCCTTCGTCGGAAAGAGTGTGTCAGAGCTCGAAACACAGCCAGCATTTCCCGGCAGTTGAAGTGCCAAAAGAGATGATGGCCTTCCCACAGACCCTGGGCAGAGCGGCCACTCATGACCGCTCCCCAGCCCGTGAGAGAGGCATCCGTCGTTAGCCTTATGCGACGGCAAGGAGCCCCTAACGTCGGGCCTTGAACCAGGAACCAACGTTTCTTCCACATGTCTAAGGCATGTAAGCATCGCCGCGTGACCTTGATCATGCAAAGCGGATTCCCCCTCGGGGAAAATCCTTTGGTTCTGAGCCACCACTGCAAGGGTCTCATGTACAGCAGGCCAAAAGGTATCACGTTGGACGCCGCTGCCATCAGGCCCAACAGCCTCAGAAACTGTTTGAAAGTGAGTGACTGGCCTTCTCTTACTCTCGTGACTGTCGTGAGGATTGACTCGATTCGAGCAGGAGACAGACATGCCTGCATCGAGGTTGAGTCCCACACCACGCCTAAATAAGTGCTTCTCTGTAGTGGAGAAAGAACACTCTTCTTGGCGTTTAGTCTTAACCCCAGCTCTCTCATATGGGCGAGGACGACATCTCTATGCCAAGCCACCATCTGCTCCGATTGAGCTAGTATTAACCAATCGTCGATATATTTGAGTATGCGGATGCCCTGGAGTCGCAGTGGAGCCAGAGCAGCATCCACACACTTCGTGAAAGTGCGGGGTGAGAGTGACAGGTCGAAGGGAAGAACTCTATATTGGTATACAATATATCGCCCCCGAAAGCAAACTTCAGGATCTTCCAGTGTTGAAGGAGGATGGAAACATGGAAATAAGCGTCTCTGAGATCTATCGTAACAAACCAGTCCTCGGACTGGATCTGAGATACTATCTGCTTGATAGTGAGCATCTTGAACCGAAGTCGTTTGATAGCGCGGTTCAGAAGCGGAGATCTAAGATCAGACGCAACCCCCCATCCTTCTTCGGAATGATGAAGTAATGGCTGTAGAACCCGGACGCTCTCTCGAGAGGCAGAACACGTTCTATGTCCCCTTTCCTCAAGAGAGTATCTACTTCTTGTTCCCTTACCAGAGCCAGCGCGGCGCTTTCCGAACCGCGAGAGAGAGAGCCGCGGATCTAGCTGGTGAGGACCGAGAAAAGGACGAGCCCGTCTCGGATCCCTCCGCTAAATCCACCCGCGAGCCCCACGACAACAGTCTGCGCTGTGCCTCGGCAACAGCGGGACCACTGCCACAGCGGGACCACTGCCAGTGGGATCACGAGCCTGGCCGCTCTCATCAAACGCCGTCCAGTTCTAGAGTGGCTGGAGCGTGCGCAGGCGAAGTAACCTCGCAGGTTATACCATCAGCTTCTCGAAAGCTACCGACGGGCATCTCCGCTCCTAAACAAAGACGACACACAATCGGTGTAGCCCCCTCCGCCGCCAGATATTTGTGGTCCGGGAGAAACCAGCGTTTTGTAATTGCCGGTCTGCACCGGCAGCGCTCGGCAGTATACTTTCTCATTGTTTTTAATATATTATGATGCTTTTGCGGACAGACACGTAAAATCACAGACAATACACCGAGCGCGACTGAAGAGACAGAAGCTGGTTGGTGGGCGCACCGGCCCGGATAGCACTTTTAGCTTTCTGGTGCTTACCTCACCCTGCTCGTGACATCTCGCTGCTCCATTGGACGGATTTGACATGTGCTTCAGAACGCGGTCACGCAAGGGCATTCCCAAAGCGACTCGACACCGCTCGAGTTCCTGAAGGGGAACAACACTGAAAACAAACCAGCAAATATAGATCTACTTCTGAAAAACTTTAAAACATTACCAATTTGTGGCCACAAACCTCACAAACGTTGACAAATCCAGCATTTTTTATTTTTTTCTCAGAAACTAACTTAGAAATATTGTTTAGTGACAACTTCTGGTGGCCACCTACGTCCGTGTGCACATGCATGTAGCTACTTGTTTTCCGCACTTAAAATTAACAAAGGTATGGCAAAAGAAAATCACCGAAATCTGAACTGAATGTGATGGGATGAAAGGTTGTGTACCATGAAAATATACATACTGTAAAATATAAACAAAACACATATTGAGTTGTCCTGGACGGGTGCACTAAAGGAGAACAAAAACAAGCACAACATCCGAATGAAGTCCGAATCTCAAACTAAACATACAGCGCGAAAAATGTAATCCATTTCAAGAACAAATTATTCTTATGAACAGATTCGAAAACATACAGCGAGACCAGTGCAACACGATTCACGAACAAATGACTATTTGAAATGGATCTTTTTAGTGAATCAAAAGCCACGAACCAGTGTAGTTTGAATCAGGAACAATTGTGGCCGGTGATGGCAAAATGAGTCACAATGAGCAAATTTTCAAAAAGGACTGTAAATCGGCTTTTTGACATCCTTAATTAAAATACCTTCAATATGGATGATTTGTTGGAATCGGAAAAAAAAGTCAATGGAGTCAGCAAAGTAAATTTAGAGAAAAACTGATTTAAAGTTTTCTAAAGGTTCCAAAGCAAAATCACCCAGGAATGTTGCATCTTTTCCTCCAGTTCTATAATAATACTTACTGTTTTAATAATCACAATAAAGCTATTTCTTTTTATTTTATCTTTGTTGTTATAAATAAGAACACATGCAAAAAGAACTAACAGACCTATTATAAAGAAACAAGTGTATAGTGTATTACTTCTTTTTAATTTTACATCTAAATATAAGCATTTAAGTAAGAAAAACAAATAGTACAATGTAAAATTCACTTAAGTGTGTTCATTACAAATAAATTGATTATTAAAACTACAAAAGCAGTTCGATCATGAGCAGCAAGTGATTCCCTCTTTTCTTTTATTGTTAGATTAACATTAATGATACAGACGGCCTGTGCTGCATATTAAAACTTAGTGTACTGCACGGATCTAATATATAGTTACACATCCGGTGTTTTTCCCCAACAGTTCCCCAAATGTAAACTTAAGATACAGTACAACAGATTATGTTTGCGTGAATACTTAAATGTAATTAGCCTACTGTAAATCTGTGTATATGCAGAAGGTTACTTTGGAAATGTAATAGGTTACAGATTACAAGTTACTCTATTTAAAATGTAATAGTAGTGTAACTTTTTCAATTACTTTATTAATGTAACTGATTACTTTTTGATTACTTTTCTAAAATTCTAATGTTTTCAAATTCTAATGCTTTGTTTCAACTGTTTATCATTTTCAAACATTTAAAGCAGGCGGGGTTAACCTTACAGTAGTATTCAACACTGATTACTGTCAGACTTTCAAAATCCTTCATCACTTGAATTAAGATGATAATAATTGAACATATCCACCACAAAATAAGACTTTAGTATACCGACATTTACTTTGAGATTGATCTGAAGTTCAATGCAGATTTAAAATCATAAGAAATAGTTTACTGCCAAATCTTTGTATATGGCTAACTACAGGAAACCCTGGCATCTATGCTTGAAAAAAAAAGTTAATCAAAAAACTGCATATACTGTACATCAACCAGAATATGGTTATCTAATAAGCATGTGTCCTATTCTGTGTCCTGAAACATTGGTGTCTGTTTATATGATATGACGATAGTTTTCTCAAAATAAATGGTAAAATGCTCATGAAGCAGTTCTAGAGATTATGTTTATGTGTTCATGTACTCATATATTGAGGCAGCAGAGGCTGAAAACACCGCGAGCGATTCACATGCTTCAGTAAATGAAACTGCGCGTCTGCGCCATTAATTTCCAGAGACACGCAGAACGTGCAGGATTTATATATTGTCTTTTTGCAGCTTAATATTCACAGACACTAGTCCATATCGCGTTTTGATTCAAGTGTACTGACCTACTTTTGATTTATCCAAAATGTGGCATATTCCTTGACATTCCACGTAATAGGAATTCCGTTTTTATGACTGGACTCTACGAACCAGTCTGTGTTTTCCACATCGTGGAAATCATAGGGCAGTATGTCTCATAGTTTAGAGTATCCAGTGCAATTTGGGAAATAAATCAATTAAATCTGTATATGTGGGTGTGTGTAAATATTCAAATGTAACCAGCTTTGTAATTGATAGCATTTTCATAAGTAACTGTAATTGAACTACACATTTTTCCTTAGTAACTGTAACTGTTACATTTATGTTGTAATTAAATTACGAAACGCCGTTACATGTAACTAGTTACTCCCCAACATTGTGTATATGTGTATCAGGATTGAACACCATCTGTGTCGTCCGTTTATTCGTCGCTTAGCGAAAAGAACAGGAACCCTCGCATGAGAGTCAACGCGAGAAGCGAACAGAGAAAATGTACAAATAAAGATACTTTTAGATGTTCAATA
The DNA here is from genome assembly GCA_018155175.1 of Sinocyclocheilus anophthalmus. Lineage (NCBI taxonomy): Eukaryota > Metazoa > Chordata > Actinopteri > Cypriniformes > Cyprinidae > Sinocyclocheilus > Sinocyclocheilus anophthalmus. Next base: position 122,898 of record JADLZN010003207.1, read on the forward strand.
AATATTTAGACTATTGGGATCGCTAGATGGGGGCGTAGTAGTAACTAATTTTTGTGAAAACCTCAAATTAAATTTTTATTTTTTTGCCTGTAGCTTAAAATTTGCCTGTGCGCATTCCGACTTATTCTGCCAGCACTGGTCACAAATGACTCAATTACTGAATAAGCATCTGGCTCACTTTAATGACGTTTAAGAGAGCATATTTAATATATGTTTTTTGTCAAAGTATTCTGTCCAACTCTGATTCTTCACAACAAATATTGAAGTGATTCAGAAGACCTGGATATAACCCAGAAGTAATGGACTACTTTTATGGAGTGTTGTCCAATATTAGATGAAAGGATGACCCCAAACACCTCTACAGATGCCTGGACTAAGCCCAGCATATTCACTGACCCTTGAAGTGCACTTGGACATCAAAGTTGTTTAGATTGGAGGAAACTGTATTATTTTCTTATCCATATTAATGCGTGTTATGCTTTGTATGTCTGTTTAATATTTCTCCTTTTTTTTGTCAGTGTGTAATTAAGCCAACTGAACCGCTAATGAGTCTTGTTCGTGCCAGTCATCTCTTGTGACAACTGCAGTATCCATGGCGACGAGGCCATCAGGCATTAAGAACTGCTGAAAAATAATAGGCATATTTATAGCAGGGAGTGCTGATAATGATGATGGATGTGGAGATCAAGAAGGACTTTGATGAGCTGAGGCTGAACCGCCAGATTACAAAAGTTGATGCATGGTTACATTTATCACAACAGAGGGAATGGCTATCTCCTGTTTCCTGTGCACACCGAAGATGTTTTGTCACATTTGATATCAGAAGCTAATATGAAAACGTCACGTGGGCATTAGGCTTGTGAGCCCGATAGATGGATGAGGAAATATGCAAATCACAGCACTTCACTCTGTGACGTGCATTATTGACATAAGTAGAACCGTTGGAGTGTGATTTAAAGCTGTGACAAACATGATTGATGCTCACTTGGGTTCCTCTGACATATCAAGATGTAAATTTGCATGAACATAGTTTACACAAGAGAACCGCTGCGCAGTGAGCTGCCAATATTGTCAGTTGTCTGTATGTAAATAGTTTTCTTGGAGCATTTTCTCTCACCCGGACCAGTGGAGTTCAAATATTTGACACATTAACAACTTTTGGATTTTTTTTTACCCTGAACAATTTAAATAAAATGCAATGTTTTTGAGTCTCTTCTGCTCAGCAAGGCTGCATTAATTTGATCAAAAATGCAGTAAAAACTGAAATATTGTGAACTATTATTACAATTTAAAATAACTGTTTGGTGTTTCAATATATTTTAAAATGTAATTTATTTCTGTGATTCACAACTGTTTTTTAGCATCATTACTCCAATTTTCAGTGTCACATGATTCTTAAAAAATCATTCCGATGCTGATTTGCTGCTCAAAAAAAAAACTATTCCTATTATCAAAGTGGAGTTCAAATATTTGACGCATTAACAGCTTTGGATTTTATTTTATTTATATTAATTTTTTTTTACCCTGAACAATTTAAATAAAATGCAATGTTTTTGAGTCTCATCTACTCACCAAGGCTGCATTAATTTGGTAAAAAATGCAGTAAAAACTGAAATATTATTACAATGTAAAATAACTGATTGCCGTTTCAATATATTTGAAAATGAAAGTTATTTTTGTGATTCAAAGCTGTTTTTTTAGCACCATTACTCCAATTTTCAGTGTCACATGATCCTTCAAAATATTTTTTTCATTTCAATATGCCAATTTGCTGCTCAAAAAACAATTATTATTATCAAAGTTGAAAACTTAACAATCTATCTACCAATCAATAATTTTGGTAAAAATGTTTACCAATCCAATTCAACTGAAAAAGTTTTACATTTGATATAATTGAAGCTACTTGTTATATAAGGACTAAAACGTTAATCTGCTTTGTCAAGCACATAAACTCCCATTGCTGTGGCAGTTGTAGTCAGTCTGTAAGTTATTTATGTTGTAGAACAAAATACAAAAGGCTCTACAAGTAAACCACTGATGCCATTTTCATAATTTGAAAAGCAGCATAGGAAATTCCAGAAAGGGACGCATGGACTTAAAATGCTAATTCTGTTCCGCATTTTTATCTCCAAAGAACACGCGATGTGTGCCACTGTTGCTTTTAAAATATAAATGGTACACTCTCCGAAAAAAAGGTACAAAAGTTGTCACTGGGCGGTACCTTTTCAAAAGGCACACCTTAAATTTGTACCTAAAGAGTCCATATTGGTACCTTAAAGTTACATATTAGTATCTAAAAGATACAAAAGTGTACCTTTTGAAAAGGTACCGCCCCAGTGACAGCTTTTGTACCTTTTTTTTCGGAGAGTGTACCAGGAAAGTGATTTATTTATTTCCAAATTCCCTTCCATTACCTCTCTATCATCAACAGCTTTTAAACCAATAAATTCTCCTTTAACACAGACATTTCTTCAAAACTCTTGCTTTACACTGTCGGTTAAAACAGGTCATTTAGATGAACGAAAAACATCGCATGAATTATGAGATTCTCCTCTTCAGACAGATTGCAGCCTGAAGGGAAGATCTCTGTCAATAATGTGCCGCTTGTAAGTGTCTTATCAAAGGATGTGGAGATGGCAGAAATCCCTCAGATCCACACTTTTGTCAATCGCACTTATTGCTGAGGGTAAACAAATCAACTCCATAGCACAAGCTCTGAACTGGTTGACAGGAAAACACGGGCTTACTTCATAAACAGAGGAAGTAGAGAGAAGAGCAGAAGAAGATTAAGATTGTAAATGTTCTGTGGAGAGCAAATAAATGAATGCCAAATCCGTGGATGGGGGGCGTTTGCGCTGCCTTTCCTGCTGCACTTCCTCTGGGAAGAAGTGCTGCCAACACACTGCACAACTTTTAATACGAATTTAAAGCGCCTAGACAAAATCGACTGTGATAAGTGTCAAGTCATTTTTTTCAACTTTATATTTATATCACTAAATCGAGACACCATGTATTCAAACTTAATTCATCTTTCATTTGACTGACATTTTTCCAATCAAATATTCAACCCCTTGGCAGTTAAATTGGAATTATTATTCAGAGGTGCCTTGCGAGTATGAGTTTTCTTTCTCTCTCAGCGTGCATGCATCTAATCTTTCTTCAGAAATAGCCAATGGTGTCTGAAATAGGCATGGTGTTTACATGCTACTACGAAGTAAAGCGTTTATATAGTACCACACCAACAATTATATAAATAATATGTGTGATAAAGAGAACAAAACAACTTTCTGCGTGATAAAGATAGCAACAAATGAGTGAACCTGAAAGGTCACCACATTGTTGCATCTTTTTATTGCTTGTTGTGCTTTTATGCACTTTATGCATTGCCTGCGAGTGCGTAACACTGAATCATTTGTCAGACGTAAATATGATTTTATTATTTAAATAACTTCTTCAGTACAATAAAATAAAATGTGCATGTTTACAGACATTCTATTTTATTATATTGTAACTCAGAATTAAGCTTTTGCATATATACATACAATAATTATTGTACCATGGTACTCATTTACAGAATACTCGCTAGCGCAATCTACTAGCAAGACTCATAGTGTAATAAAAAAAATAAAATAAAAAGATCCAGGAAATTCATTATATGTACAAAATGCATCCAGCTGTCACTGCAGTTGAATAAAATGCAGAAAGAAACGTTTTGTATGATGAAACAATGCAGAATCAGCACACGATTGCAACAGTATATGTATAGTTTATCTGCGTTCTTCAAGCCATCTCATACGGAAAATGCATATTATTGCAATGCTAATGGACATAGCCTTTACTTTAAAATAAGAATCAGTTCACAGAAGGAAGTTATTTCAAACACTCGATCGATGCTATAGCGAAAAGTTTGGAGTAAAACATGTAGTTATTCTCATAATTGTCTTACTTTGACACTGTGGTAAACATAAAAACGATTAGCATTTTAGTCATTCTTTTTAGTGTAATGGTTCCTTTTGTATGCAGCTGTGTGATTCACTGGTCATGAATGAATGAATGAATATAGAGTCATTTGACTGATAGCATGATTTATTTTTCAAGACTTCTATAGATATCACAATATATCGTTATCATGAATTTTTGAGACCATGATAATCGTGTAGTGAAAAATCTGATATTGTGACAGCCCTTTTACATATAAAATAATTCATTTTATATGATTATATTTAATAATACTGTTATTTTGTTTGTTTGCATGCACTATTAGTGACTCTTCTATTTCAATATTTACTATTTTTTAAAATTCTTTAATAGTCTTACATTAAACAAATTAATGCTTATATTAAATAACTAATTATATTTAATAATACTGTTATTTTGTTTGTTTGCATTCACTATTAATGACTATTTTATTTCAATATTACTATTTATTAATAGAGCATTTAATGTTGTTACATATAATATAATACTATAATGAATACTTATATCTATATTACTGTATTTTCTTCATTCAAGCTATTGATGACTCTTTTATTTCATTAATACTATTTATGAACCATTTAACATCATTAAATATAAATAATTCCTTTGCATTAATAATAATATTTAATATGCATTACATTTTTTTATTTGTTTGCAATGCTCTACTGGATGACCCTTGGAAGGCCACAGGGCAGCATCCTGGTGAGAGACACGTGTCCAGATGCCACCATATGCATCTCACCATGTCCACCACTCAAAAGGGCATAAACCACCTGCTCCACTGCTGTTATGGGTTTGCACACACCACACACCACACACACACATGCCCCAGTGATCTGATTACTGCCTTCTACATCAGACCCTTCACAATGTCCAGCTCTTACCTCCCCGGGCCGCCCACAGCAGCCACCAGCCCACCTTTACTCTTACCAAAAGCACACACACACACACACACACTCCCCACACACACATCCCGCCTGCAGCAACACTCAGGTCATGGCGCCTTTTCTCAAGATTTTTCCTCATTTTCAAACGTTCCCGACCTGCATTGACATTTTAAGGTGTCACCACTGGACCGGAATGAGGCTGGTGGGGTGTAGTCTTATTATAGGTCTCCGGTCTTTTCCAGTAAGTGTAATTTGTGATTTTGGCTCATTTCAAAGAGCTCTCCTTCTCCTGGCCAATCGATGAGGCTCATGGGGGGGGGGCTAACAATGTTGCTGTGCAGCTATGCTCAGTTGTTCCCTGTTTGTCACTGTATTCTGATGGAGATGAACGATTGTTCCCCCATCATTACTTCGCCATTTTGCCCTCCCCTACGGGCAATTTAATGGAAATAATTTTCAGGTGGGCTGTAATTTTTCTTTCATCTCAATTTGCCCACACACATCCGAAGAAAGAAGGAGCTAACCAGCGTCTTTTTATGAAACAAAGAGGTTTACGCCATCATGTCAGCTTATACAACAGCCTATGGTTATATTGCACTCTTAAAAATAGAGGTTTTTCATGATGCCATAGAAGAACATTTTTTTCTAAATGGTTCCATAAAGAACTTTTAATATCTGAAGAACCTTTCTGTTTCACAAAAAACGTTCTTTGTGGCGAAAGAAGGTTCTTCAGATTACAAAAAGGTAAGAAAGAGATGGTTCTTTAAAGAACCTTTGATTGAATGGTTCTTCTATGGCATCGCTTGAAGAACCTATTGAAGCACCTTTATTTTTAAGAGTGTGGGTAAGAAAAGCTGTAGTGTTTAGTCCGTAGATATTTAGTCTGATTATTTTAAGCAACGTGACTCACAGTTCACTTATTACAGACCCAATCCCCTCTGAGTATCCCGAGGTTAAGTGTTTCGCTCAAGGGCTCAATGGTGATTGCTCATGGATCTCTGCTAGTGGGGTTTGCTCTTACAAACTTATTTATTAGCCAAGATTTTTAACCTCTAGGGCAGCATCATTAATACTGATGGTTGCTGGGAATGTGTTTTCTCAAGGTCAGCCTTCTTTGCAACTTTTATACAATATTTTTTTCCCTAATTTTTTTTGTTAAATTAGGAGATTCCCCACTGAGTGCACCACCTGCTGCTTCTCTCGCACAATGAATAAAGTTACATTTTGTGCCCTATTAATTTTTTTTTGAAGCAATACAGGCACAAATCTTGTGTTCTTTAGAGAGTAAAACTATTAGATATAAATGATTTAAAATAAGTCTCTTATGCTCACCAAGGCTATATGTATTTGAACTGAAACATTGTAAAAACAGTAATATTCAAGATAACGGGTCTCTATTTGATATAAGTTTAACGATCAAATGTATTCCTTTGATGCAAAGCTGAATTTTCAGCATCATTACGCCAGTCTTCAGTGTCACATGATCCTTCAGACATCATTATAATATGCAGCTTTGATGCTCAAGAACCATTTCTGAGTTTGAAAACAGTTGTGTTGCTTCATATTTTTGCGTAAACTGTGATCAATTTATTTTCAGAAACATTCATGAAAAACTTTAATAGAAAGTTTTAAAGAACAGCATTTGTTTGAAACTTGATATTTTGTAACATCATAAATGTCTTTACTGTCACATATGATCAATTGAATGCATCTTTCCTGAATAAAAACATTAATTTCTTTCAAGAAGAAGAAGAAAAGGGGGGAAAAATATCCCAGATTTAAACGGTGGTGCATTAAATATTGCCACCCTGTTACCAAACAATTTCAAAATGGAACAAGAATGCATACACCATTGTTAGACCATTGCTGCTGTTTTTGTTTTTATACATATTTTACAGTATTGCATCTGTCTAGCTCAAAGATTCAACCTTGTTACTGAAGCTACTAAAAGAAAGAAAGAAAAAAAGACTTATTTTTGTGTGGAAATGCATAGCTGTTTTACCCATTTTTAGACATTATTATTATTATCATCATCATTGTTGTTGTTGTTGTTTAAAAATAAAAGTTTGACATTTTGTGACATCTTCATAAGGTTAAACTTAAACTAACCCTTTGCTGGAAAAGAACCAAGATTTTTCACACCCCACTTTGCACCCTTTTCATCTAAAGTTCCAAATGAGGTGTTTGACTTTTTTGTGAGCTGCAAAGAAATGAGCTTAAAACACATGATCTCAGAGCCATTTCTTATACTAAAATAATGCTATAAGAGTTTAAGAGAAGCTTAAAAGCAGATGAGCAGATCCATCCTCCTCATGACAATCATTAACAAGCTTATTAGATTATCAAGAGTCACGAGCACTAGGTTTTTAGCTCTCTCTATAATTCAGACTGGGAAAAGTTGGCTGGGACATACCGTAAAAAAGGGTTCCTCCATATATATCCATTTAGTAGTCTTTGAACGAGTAGAGTCGGGTTTTTAATGAACCAAGTAGGGTCAGACTTTAATGTCGGAGATGTAATTGGAATTCTCCCCCCCCCCCCTAAATAATTGTAGAAGTTTTAGTCTAAGTGCAAGCTTTGTCAGCAAACTGACAAACCAACAAGTAAAACCTGTGAAAATATAATGCTGATCTCTCCATGAATATGCCATGCAAATAGCTGCATATCAGTATCTAAAATATCTATTCATGGAGCTAAAATGACTCAATTAATTGGTAAATATTATCACTTTTACACTGTTATATATTACCTGTTGACATATGGATGTTTTGTGTTGATGCAAGTTTTAAGTGATGCTAAACTGTGTTGGCTTTTCTCCTGCATGATAGCAAACTTTGTATATCATTCATGTTTTTACAAGAGATCTCATAATCTTGTAAAATTATGAGGATTACAAATATAATTTTCCATTCAACATTAATGAAGCATAACAGTAGGCTTCCAAAAATCACATTCATGCAAAAGCGAAATCTTGACAGTAACCGCCAAATCTTAACCCTTCGGACAGGTCAGTGGGTGTGTGCTGTTAGCAATGAAGGAGTTAATCAGTCTGTAATTGGCCTGGACACTCCCAGCCTCATGCACTAATGACCCTGCCTTTGTAATTAGTGATACCAATTACTGGCAGCTGCATTAGTATGTAAACGAGGCTTTTAAAACGCCATTTGGGGAAGTAGAGAACGGAACATAAAGGCTGGTGCCTGGATTGAGTAGCTGGCATGTGATCGGTGCATGCCCGTTATTCTTATTAAAGCAATAGCTCAGGCAAAAATGAAAATTTGCTGGAAATGTTCTTACTATCAGGCCATCCAAGATATACATGAGTTTGTTTCTTCATTGGAAATGATTTGGAGAAATGTGGCATTCCATCACTTGCTCACCAGTGAATGGGTGCCGTCAGAATGAGAGTCTGAACAGCTGATAAAAACATCACAATAAACCCCAAGTAATCTGCACCACTCCAGGGGCTCGTTCTTCGTAAGTCGCTTACTCCGTTAGCTGGATTTGATTGTTGACGATTTGGCATGATCTTGGATTGTTTGGTTCTTCGAAGCTCATCCCAGAGTTGCTGTGATAGCAACAGGTCCGTAAGCTTAAACCTGCTCGGGAGCAGGCTTATTTCATGTAAACAGGATTAGATTGCATCTTTTTAAGCAGAATTGATACTTAAAATCTGTCCGCTATCACCGCTACTTTATTACAAGAGTACCCTACTAATCCAGGGACAATAATTTAAAATAATCATTTAAAAATTAATTTAAAGATAATATAATAATGTTGTGTAGTCTTTAATACTATAGACACAGCCAGTTTTACCCACTGCTTAATATGTTTTATTTATTCGTCATAAAATTATTACTTCATAATTGTCTTACATGCTATACAGATAATGTAGAGTCATACATTAATTTGAGTGGTGACAGCTATTATGGGAGTGGCTTGATGGAGCGCAGGAGATGCAGATAACTTCATCTTGACCCTTAAGAAACTTTAATTAATGCTGTCACGTAACAAATCTGTTCAAATATAACATTAAATTAATTGTTAATAGTTGAAATAAAAATGTAAAGCCTGTACAAATATTAGAAGTCGTGAATATAAATAATTGGGAATCATGTAAAAAAATGTAAATAAATAAAAACAGGTGCGCCTTTCATTTACTTTATAACATTTGTAGTTTGTTCACGTGGCTGTTCCTTTTAAAAGTCCCAAAAAGGTGTCACGTTTTTCGTCACGGGTCACTTTTTAATTGTGATGAGGTTCATTAAGTTGCTGTATGCTCGAAGCCGATCGCTGCATGCTGACGTGGTTCGCGAGTACCGATACATTAACCCCTTTTAAAAACCAAACCATGAATGCACAAATTATTCAGATAACTCCTACCAGCCAACTAATCATAACAATATATATATTTGTCCTGCGTTGAAGAAACCCGAATTATTTTTGATCAGCACACACCTGATTAGCGCAATGATATCATCTTGGATGTATCATTTGATCTTGGATGTAATAAACGACGTACGAAGAACTGTCGCCCCAGTTCATCAATTAACATATGTCGAAGCCAAAAGTGCGTGTTTGTAAGAAACTGAGTAATCATATTTAATAATTAAAATGAATTTCTGGCCAAAATACCCTTAAGTACCATCATCCTACATTATCACATTATCAACATACTCACCCAACACCCATTGGTTTGATGGTCGAGGGCTTGCAATGCCTTAAATTTAATCCAAAATCGGTTTCCATGAGAAACACAAATTTCATCTACATCTGCGTGCCATGCGCCCGCGGGTGCAGAGTGCATTTCTACCCTAATTTTCTCCATCATTTTTTGGCTTGCGACCCTCTCCCACCTAAATCTTTATTTCAAGTGCATCTCCTCTGCTCCATACCCTACTCATAATTGTCCTTTTGGCGACACACAAAAGAAGAGATTTTTGACGAACGTGGGGTGCTTCTCCTCCCGTAATACAAATGGCGACAACATTTTGACTTTATTGTTTCCATGCTGAACAAGCAAACCCTGAAGTACTTTTAAACAACGCCCCACTTCTTTTGAGCCATTTCACAGATAGAACGGAAGTCATTACAAGATTGTGAACAAGTTCTGTAGGCTGCGCATGGGAATGACGGTGTGACTAGGGTCACAGTGCCCTAGTTTTTCTTCTCCTGTATGACTAATCCAAACCAAGAGTATTCCCAGCATAGTGCTTGGCCTCATCATTTATGAACTCCTACTCATGTGTTCCTTTTGGAATATTAGTAACTGCAAAACAGAACACTTTTTTGTATTTCAAACACTTGATTTTTAAGCAACCCAAATGCAAACACATCCATCACCATGGTGCACAGCTTTTTTTTTTTAGTTTGTACTTCATCGTGGAATCTCTTCAATGAAAAGCTCTTCTATTGTGCGAGTGGAGCAGAAATCAAACAGAAGGCATTGTTTGCCATGGCTCTTTAATCTGCTAATTAACATTGTTTGGTTGATTTCTAGGAGGGTTTGATGTGGTGCTGCCAAGGAGAAAAAACAATGCCAACATTATGAATCATAATTGTCACAATGCCCTCTCTGTTGCTATGCAACATGTGAATTCACTCCATCCCACCCCCAGCCTCCTTACATACATAACCATTCCCTCTCACATCGACGGGTATAAAAATACCTCCGCATCTGGCTCCCGGGAGGGAGGTTGTGTCTTTGTGACACACTAATAGCTATAATATGAAATGTCAAAAGTTTGTTTAAATGTCGATTTGGTAAAAGCTGGATGTTCCTTATGTGTGTGTTTGTGGTGGGTGTGTGTGTGTGTGTGTGTGTGTGTGTGTGTGTGTGGGGTGATTAAATAATTAGAGCGCATCACTTTATGAACAAAAAGCCTATAGGGAATGTGGAATTGTAGTTTGCTACATTTTATCATGCCTTATAACAATCCAAATTCATATATGTGACGCTGGAGCACAAAAGCAGTCTTAAGTTGCTGGGGTATATTGTAGCAATAGCCAAAAATACAGGTTTGTATGGTTCCAAAATTTAGGCGATTTTAACATTATTATTTTATGCACCTATAACCATCCAGCATTACCGGGTGTTATTAGACAGCGTCAAAGTCATTGTGACTTCCATTTGAGAATATTTGAAACAGGTCTGACTGTTATATATACTTAAAGACCTTTAATTTTTTGTTAGTGATTTGACTGCATCTCGATTAATGAAGCTGCATTTGGACAATCACTTGGTATATGCGAATTTTCTCAATTTTTCTTCTATTTTGATTTGTCTCATTTCGCCCACCCCATAGATTCCAAAGATGTTTCAAATAGTTGTAGCTCTGCCCCAACTATTGTCCATTCTAACAAAACATAAATCCCACCGGTATAGGAAAGCGTATTTATTCAGGCTTTTCGGAATATGTATAACCCCCTCTCAATTAGGAAAAATTTTGTACCCTTTATGACTGTTTTGTGGCTCCAGCATCATATTATTAGGTTATGTTATTGTTGTATTGTAGTATCAAAAACCTTTCGAACAGGTTTTACACTGAAGCTGTCATGAGAGACAGGTGGAGGCAACTCTGTTTGTTTGTAAACAGCTAACTAAGGGGGTGGGGTCTTAACGATAGGCATGGGCTTTACAACACAAAACATTTAAGTATATAGGATTTATTAGGTAGTATAATTTTGTTTAAATAATAATTACTTTGGAAAACCATCGCTGATTGCACTGATATTGTTCAGAATCCAATGTATGAATACTACGGTCCGCGTTGTCATCCGATTGATCGGCGACAACGATCATATCGGCCGAACTAATCCGTATGATTGATCGGGAGCGGTCCTTAAAAAGTCCCTTCCTGATCGCAAAAAACACGATCTCACGATCATGACACTGCGTGAAGAGTTTGGCACGCCACCATGCAGCCCCCAACCCGTCCACAGGCTCAGTTACGCGAGGGGGTTTATAAAATAATCTATATGATGAGGGAGGTTTTCTCAACCAAAGACGCAAATCGGATTCAAATCACAACATAGAGTCTGTCGATCACAGCGAGAGACAGGACTGAACAGGGAAAACTAGGAAATGTGGAACATGTGAGAGGCATGTGGAACTAAGGTGATCGACAAAGTGAAGTCTCTTGATTGTTTCCCTGGGTTACGGGGGAGTTTGGGACAGGGTGGTACCTTTTTTTCTACCCCCTAGACTTATTCTATCCCTTCTACTCCATACTGTTCCTTGTTTTTCTCTTTCGTGACTATTTTTCTACGCCTACTATTCCTGCGTTGCACGACTCTTACTCCTTCTTTTGGTTTCACCCCTCTTTTTTCCTTTAGTTTTTTTTGTAACTTTTGCCCTGCACCCTTTTTTTCTGCCTCCCGTTGCCGTCTTTTACTTACTCTTTCCATTTCCCCCCACTTTCTTTCCTTTTTTCCCCTCGGCTTCCGCCATTCCCCCTTTTTGCCATGTCTATTCCTTTAGTCTTTGTCCCCCCTTTTCTGTCATCCCTTTTTTACAGTCCTCGCCTTCTTTACTCGACTACATCTTCTTTCTTTCCACTTTTCTCCCCCTTTTTTCCCCCTCCTTGCCCATTTTCCCCCTCTTTTTTCTTTTTCATTCTTTTTCGTCCTTCTATTTCCCACCTCCTCCATTCCCCCCTTCCTTCTTCGTTACATCTCTTTTTTTCTCCCTTTTCCCCTCTTCGTTTTTTTCTCACTTCCTCCTCTCCCTCCTTTCCCCTCCCCCCTTCTTTCGTTTCCCAGCTTACCCATTTCTTTCTCCCCTCTTTCTTTTTACCTTTTCTCCTCTACCCTTTACTATTCCCTTTAACCCTCCTTCTTACTCCCGTTTTTTCTATGAAACGACGTTTGACTCCCTTAAAGACTTTTTGTAATCCGGTTACGTGGTGAGCGTATATGGGCTGGATACTTGCTTTCTGTGAGCGGCGATCCGATTGATCGGCCTCAAAATCTGATCGGAGCACCCCTCCTAAATACAATAACCAAAAACATTAGTTCAGTATATGTGAACGGGAAGTGTATTTTTGGCAATTATGTTTGTTTTATAAAGTTTTCATGCCACGCAGGTAATTGGGGTAGACTATTTCACTCAGAAATTCAGTTAATTATAAAGAAAGGACTTACAATAGTATTACAAGAAGAACCAAAGAAATGACAAAATGACCACTGTAATTTAAACATGAATTCTGACCTAAAAAAAGCAGATTTTTTTTTGCTTTTTTTCAGGACTCCCCTTTGAAAAAGCCCCCACCCCCGAAAAAAAAAGTGTTTAGATGTTGTCAATACATGAATCCTACCCCTCCTGGTTTCGCTGCTCTGTTTGTTTTTATTTTTAGTGCCTCTCCCCTCAATAAAACCGCATCTGGACTCAACTACTTCATTTTTTTTATAAGTCGTAGCATTGCGTCTACAGTGGGTGATGCTTCGTGATATTGTGCGAAACAAAAATAAAAAAGATTAGTAACTGCTTCAATAAAGTAATACAATAGTCGTCAAACACCAGTCAATAATTGGTACTTTAGAATTATTTTAACATTTCCCTAAATCACTATAAAATTGTGCTAAAAGTGTGCAAGCACTGCTCTTGCTTATGACCACAATTCACATTAGCTAACCTTTATGTCAGTCATTCAAAAACCACCCCCCCCCACGGCTGACACCGGATAAACTGTTAATTTTTCCCACAAAGGCTCTTTTATCGCATCATAATCTCTGTCTTTTCTGCAAACCCTTTCTGTCGATCTGAGTGCAAGATCTTTTTGCTCTTTCTCTCGCTCTTTACCATCGGGGAGAAAAAAAGCATTTCAGTTTTGTTAAGTACAAAAGAGGACGTGGGCCACCACAACATCACTGGCCATAATTAGGAAGAGGATAATGACCAGGCAACAATACCCTGGGACCAATGAAATGGACCAAAGGTTACAGGGCTGTGGTACATAGTTGCTCTACATAGACCACAACCATCAACCCCCCCCCCAATATTGAGACATCACGCAGCTCCCGGTATTTATTTAAAAAAACCCAAAACAAAAAATAGCATACACTTCCTTCCAATGTACGAGGCCCACAGCCGCTGCACAGAATGATTCATTTATGAAGATGCCGGACATCAGCAGGGGTCCATTGGAAGCTTGATTAGACGAGATGCGTGACAACATCGAGGATAAATCGATATACCTCCCCTGCAGCAGGACACTAACTAAATTAAATCACGGTTGGACCCCATTCCATAGTGATTGTTTTGGTAGATTTAGTTCTTAGATAGTGGAGGTGGAGAATAATATAATTTTGACTATGACGAGTTTAATATGCACAAATAAAGATAGCAAAAGCCTCACATCAATGCTTCAGGTCGCCATTTGTTTCCTTAATTAGAAATGGCGTCATTCATCTCCCTCCCAAAGTGTCTTCCTGGACATCAGTGCTTATGCATAATTTCTGTAAGATTTATTTTTACCCAGTATGCCTGCAGTAAAGATTCATTTTGAATGTTGGCAGGCTGGTTTTAAGTTGACAGGCAGACAACAAGAGCCCCCTGGGATACATTTCAGGTTCTGACTATACGTAAATACAAAGAGCATGAAGTTTTGATTAAAGGTTGAGTGTTTTCTGAGCGTATGAGAAGCGCATCGCTGTCAGGTAAAACAGAGCTCTGCTACTCTCTCAGATTCTCTTCATATTAGGACTGGATATGTAAACACTTCATTTGAACACCTCTTCAATAGGAATTATTTTATCTTGTGGGATTTTGATGGAGCAAATGGCATCTTTTCCACAAAGATGATTATTAAATTACTAAAATTGCTCATTGACTGTAGTGTTTAGAGCTGATGCATTTGCAGAAAAAAAAAATCATAGATTTTCTAGTGCCATTCCAATCATTATTTTCAAGAAGGATGTAGGACAATTCAAATTACGGACACAGCATTAATTTGTAATTAATGACCTGGGGCTATCTGATCGTATGGTTGACGCTTATGTAGAAAAAAATTGTTTTTTTGTTTTTTTTTGCCTTGAAAAGGCCCATGAATTAAAAGAAATGACAAATTGCCCAAGATGTGGCGCACTCTCAGGCATATAAGCGGTAGATGAGCCTTATGTGTCTCAGGGCAACAGATTTGTATAAAAATGTCGCATTGTCACACTTCTTTCTTTACTCCACCAGTGGATCCTCTGCAGCGGTGAAGGAGTGCCGTCAGAATGAGAGTCCAAACAGTTGATTAAAACATAACCAATAATTCCACAAGTAGCTCCAAACGACCACTCAGTCACCAATATAACATCTATCGAAAGCCTAAAAAAAATCTGTATATTGGTAACAAAACCAACCCACTCATTAGAGTTTGTTTTAATTTCAAATCATTTCTGTTTAAAATACGAGTCTTCTATCCATAATGTTGCATGCTTTCTCCAGTGAAAAAGTGGTCTTGACTGCACCAGGAGAGAAATATGCATATAGATCAAACACCTTTTACAAGTGAAAACTGTTCAAAACAATTCTAAACAAATATGTATGTGGATTTTGATGCGAGATGACAACAGGGACGCTTGAGGATAAGCAGTATAGGCTCATATTTTTAGATGCAAAATAATGATTGAAGTTAAAGGTATGTCTGATCGGATTTGTTTCATAAAGCACACACATCATTTCCAAATTCTCAAGCGTTAGAAGATGGCCTGGAGTAGGTGTGCGAATTACTTGTTGAAGATTGTGAGTTTATCAGACTGTTTGACTCATTTATGCGGCACCCATTCCCTGCAGTAAGATACATTTTGATGAGAGCAAGTGATGTAATGCTACATTTCTCCAACTCTTTTCTGATGAAGAAACAAACTCATCTGCATATTGGATGGCCTGAGGGTGTTTGTTTATTTATTTATTAAATAAAATAAATTGAATAAATAAAACTATACAGTCATATTGTTATGTTAGTCTTATTTTGTGTGAATTAAAATGATGAAACAATTTTTATATTTTTATATTTGTTTGTATGTTTGTGAATGATGCTAGCCTGTCCAAAACATTCCACCCTGATGTTGAAAAGCCTCTACACTTCGGTGAGTCAAAAGGGCCACCCGCATGTCTGTATTATCCTCCAGGGCTGAGATCCAGCCGCACTCCGACAGCTCCAGAGTCCAAGCACTCCATCAATGTAAGGCTTTTTTTGCCCACCACAAAAAAATCTGAGTCTGATCCTTTAGAAAAGTAATAGCGCCACTAAAAAAGCACTGATTAAAACAAAGTAAACTTAAAATTGTGTATCCGACTAAACCTTATAAGAACATTTAAGTCAGGTAGTGTCCCTATCAAGGCTGATTCATTCTATGCTGCAGAACACAACACACACACACACACAACCACGTGAGCCCCGGCAGTGTGGCTCTTGAAACCGATCCAGGAGGTTGCTAAGCAACCGGCAGGGAAAAAAGGAGAAAAGTCAGTGACCGCTGTTGAAGTGTTCTCACTGTAAATAAGCACACAAAGTCTGTAGTATGTAAAATGTAGTTTAGTGCTCATTTGAATGAAAACAATGTGAAATATTTGAATTGCATATTTAGTGCAATTAAGCTGGTAATCAGAATTGTTACAGCTATGAAGCTGTGAAGAACAAAAACTATTAAAAACATTTTTGTTACTTGAAATAAAATAAAAATGAACAGAAAATTACTATTCAAAATGCCCAAAAATAAAATAAAAAAAAATAAATAAAAATACTAGTATACAAAATAATGCCAGAATAACAGCTGAAATAGCATGGAAAGTCTGTAGTATGTAAACTGTAGTTTAATGGCCATTTGAATAAAAAATAACATGAATTATTTAAATTGCAAGTTGGTATTCAGATTGTTTTAGAAACTTAGTTGTGAAGAACTAAAATAATAAATAATATCAACTATTGAAATAAGGTCAAGCTTTAAAATGACTGGAAACAAACAAATAAACAAACAAAAAACTTGGAAATAAGATAAAAATAGAAGTAACTAAAAAACTAAAATCTGCATATATTAAAGCTATATAGAAATAAATAAAAATGTTAATAAAATGACCAAAAGCACATTACAAAATTACTAAAAATTAAACAAATTAAAATGTAAAAACAAAAGCTATTTCAAAATATAATAAAAACTATAATGCTATGAAATAATTGCAAAAATAGGTTTGTAGCACAAAAAAGTTTCATGCTCATTTGAATAAAAGAATGTGAAATAATTTAATTGCATTTTTTTTTAAATGCATCAACATATCTTGTACTGTTATTTAATGCATGCTAGTTTCATTGTCAATGATACAAAAATAAATACATGTACAAAAAAAAATTTCACATCACTTTTCTCCCCCCCTTTTTCAGAATGAGAAAAAGTAAGAAAGTATTTGAAACAGATCTTAACATCAAGAGCAATGTGCAGAGAGCAAAACAAATGTGTGATATTCGTTACATTTCAGTTGCATCATATTATTTTCATGCAAGTGTCCAGCTGGGGCTTTTAGCCACTGAGATTCTGGTGCTGGACACAACACACTGATGTAACTCAACTGGGTATTCCGTTCCTTTCATATTACAAGTGTATTGAATTTCTAAGCCTTTGCATCTTTAACAGTGTCTCTTTGTGATAGAGATGCGTGGTATATTTTAAATACCACTTTAAAACTCTCAGGAGTTATTGAGATTTCTATTACAATAGACGGTGTTGCCTCAGTGATGATGAGTTTTACAGTAAATATTTAATGGCAAATTTAGTCCTAAGAAATAATACTTCAGAACATAATAGCTCTGTACCAAACCCCTGTGAGTCCCCTTGCTGTCTACACACGTAGCGACCTTCTAACGCACAAGTGCACTTGGCACTTGACTAACACTCAGCGTTGATTCAGTAGTGCAGGGCTTTTGAGCTGCGGTCCTCGAGGGCCGTTCTCCAGCACAGTTTACTTCCAACTCTAATCAAACACCTGCCTGTAATTTTCCAGCAATCCTGAACGAGGAGGTCTTTATAACACCTGGAGAAAGTTAAATATTAGCATTTTCTTTCAACTCAATGGTGTGAGACCTCGCAGAACAGAACTCTGCAAACTGGTGAGTTATTACACTTCCACACTTTATTGAGCCAGTCACCTGAGCTTTTTTTTTTTAAGTTAAAGATTATTGGAGTATGTTTACAATAAATTACTATTTCATTTTTTTTGTAAATGAAAATTTCATGTTTAGTTACTTGCCATTTTTTTATAATCGGGAAATTTAGTAGTCTTTTGTTGTTGCTGTTGTTTTGTCCAGTGTATGAGTTATGAATCGCAGGAAAATTTCATCATGGCACTAAAATTTTTCATATAAATGTTAACTGAAATGCAACTAAATTTAACGTAAAAATTTTTTTTTTGCTAATCAAAATATAAATATTACATTAAAAATGGAACTAAATAAAAATGTTAAATAAAGGTAAAATTAAACTGAAAAAATAAAGCTAATTAAAAAATACTATATAACACTATAATAGTATAAAATAGCACTACTGTAAAGTCAAAGAGTCGAAAAAGACGGTAATCTATTTTACTCTTAAAGCCCCGTTCACACCAAGAACGATAACTATAAAGATAACGATAAAGATATAGTTCTAAAAATTGTTCTTCATATTAAAGAATAGCAGAGTCCACACCACGACTACAACGATACATGCACAGAGAAACGATATAGTTGGAATAATTTTCAGAACGATTTTCTTCAGCTGATGAACGATAGAAACATTGACAGCCAATCAAAATCCATCCTGCTGTAACAAGCTCAAGAATTTAAAAGCCTCTGCAGATCAAAACATGAGACGCTGTGTGCTTAGAATAAACAGACGATATTGTTCGCTGGTGTGGACGCTAAAGGCCCGTTCACACCAAGCACGATAACTATAACTATAACGATAACGATAACGATATAGTTCTAAAAATCGTCCTCAATATTAAAGAATAGCATAGTTCACACCACAACTATAACGATAACGATACAGATGAATGATATCGTTGTGATCACTTTCAAAACGTTTTTTCCAGCTGATGAACGATAAAACACTGACAGCCAATCAGAATCCTCCTGCTGTAACGAGCTCAAGAATTTAAAGCGGCAGACGCGCGTGCGCTAAGAAGAACCAGTACTAATCGTTCGCAAATGGTGTGACCGCTAATATCCTTATGCTTTACATCGTTATCGTTCGCTGGTGTGGACGCTAATATCGTTATCTTTATAGTTATCGTTATCGGTGTGAACGGGGCTTAAGAGTCAGACACCAGAATTAAATATTTACAATTTAAAACAAAACAAAAAGCAATACAAAACCACTCAATGACCATAAAAGGAAAAAGAAACGGTTTGGAGTTAACTAACCAGCAAAACCTTTAACTCTCTTGATCCTGAAGACTTGAATAGTTGAATAGCACTGTATTTCAGTTTTTTTTTTAGAAATGGATTGGGTAAACTTCTTCTATAGTGGTGAACAGAAACTAAATATTTTTGCATACCCATTTGCATTACCACAATTCACAATACCGATTCTATGACTTTCCAAGGGAGGGAAAAAAAAGAGGAAAGAAACAAAGTGGTAACTCGTCATCACAGTGTAAAAGGGTCCCTATACACAAAAGCGATACAACCGGCATGAGCAGGAAAACAGAATCAGGAAGTGATGTAAGTCAAACTCAAATTCACATCGCCCACATAAGCATGTGTGTCAATGGCTACGAGCCACAACTTTGAATACTTCCTTACAATTGGACCACAATGAGGTATATTAAAAAGCCAGCATCATTTTGTTGCTTTCTGTTTGGAGCACCACCATTTTACCCAGGCATAAACCCAGCGAGACACTTTTACAGCCCGGCTTCCTATTTACTTCCTAGTCTCTCCTCCCCAGCCCAATTCAGTTTTGACAACAATACAGTAGCAGTAAGCTCTCTTCCTCTGAAGAAATGACTCACTCTCATGTGTCCCCAGGGGCCGATGGAAGCAGCAGTCATGCAGCCACCCTCACACTGCAGCTCCGCTCTTCTCTGAGAGCCAGACATGTTTCTTCCCAGCTATAGTCATTCATATCAGTCCGCCAAATCACTGCTCACTGTCAGCTCCTCTGGTAAAGCACTCACAATAGCTTAAGATTTTGTTATTTTTACGATATCTGGTCAGGGGTTCTTCCTGTTACTGCTGTGTCAGGCAACCTGGAAAAAAATCTTTCTTTTTAGACTCAGTAGGAGTAGTCTATCATTTTATAATTTTTAGCATGTGAACTAATTTATGTCATGTTTGTATTGCTTATTTAAACAAACAAACAAATAAGTAAATAAATAAGAATAACACTAATAATGTGTTCCCTACAATTTGCAAACCAGTTTCACAATTATATTTCCATTAATGTGGTTTTCTTTCTTTCTTCTTTCTTTCTTTCTAGATCTATCTAACAATTATTTTTATTCCTCATTTTATTCCTCTAAAATACTAAAAATAGCACAAAGTTAACAAACAATAAAACCTTCAATCAATAAATCAATACTAATATGACAATGCAAAATAATAATAATAGTAAATATATAGTGATAAAAAGACAAAAAACACAACACACTTATTTAAAAATGTACCTAAAATTAAAGTGAAAAAAGAAAATATAAAAATAAAATCTAATTCAAAATATTAACAAAACCTATAACAGTATACCAATGATTATAAAAAAAAAATACTGCTCATAACATTTACCCTAAACCCTCACACAAGCCTTTCTGCAATTGTTCAATTAAAAAAGTGAACTAATTTATTTCACGTTTGTATTGCTTATTTAAACAAACAAACAAACAAACACATAAATAAATAAATAAAAAGTGCATGTTTATTTAGCCCTTTTAGGGACTGCTAGCTTGTCCATGCAATGTGCTGTAAGTGATTTTAGGTTTTACTGTCCTTTAGCTAAACATCTCAATGTAGAATCTGACACACATTCAATGATATTACCATTAAAAATACTTATTTTAATTTGCATCTAAGTTTCTCTGCTGGGAAAAAAAAACGTAGCTGTGCGTTTCAATGCTCAAAAATGTCAATCAAAAACAGTGCAGTGCATGGACTGAAGTAAGAACATCAATAAACTGTATGTACGATTGAGCAAAATCATCCAACTAATGGCTCTACATGTCAGACGTTATGGTGGCCATCAACAGAAGACAGATCAATGCATCCACAAAAGACAGGAAACACACAGACAAGCTAAAGAGCCACCAGCATTCAGCATTGGCACAGCACTGTCTGTAATTTTCAAGAAATGAAATAAGTATGCAAATCACACATGCACACGTGAAAGCCCGAAAAATACTTTTATTGTTGGTGATGAGGCTTTAGCCTTTTGTAATATCCAGGCTTCTTGTTTTCGACAGCATTGATTTTTTTCTTTTTTTTTCAGAATGGCTTCTCACCAAGGGACGTGTGGAATGGATGGCAATAAGAGGTAATGAGAGACCAAAGGAGGCCAGAAACAGAGCAGGACTGAAATAGACTCATTTCTCCACAGTTACTGGATGGGAAGGCCGTTTCTACACCAGAAATGTTCATTAAGGAAAGTATAGCGATTGAGTGCAGAGGAATCGTGTCTTCGTTTAGTATTGACAGGTTTATGGTGGATATTTCTGAATGCTTTTAGGGACCAGAATTATTACACGTGCATCACCAAATGCAAATTACATTGTTGTAGTGATTATTTTGTCAGCTGGTGAACACTGTACAGGAATTCTTAAATTATTAATGTATCATTAAAAAAGATATTCTGAGACATTGAAAGACGTCAAAAACATGCAAACCACTTACAGTATAAATGGTTTATTTATTAAATATAAAAATACACATGCACACACAGTAGTAGTATAATAAATATACTACTATATAATTAATCACACACACACACAGTAGTAACTATATATATATAGTAACCATATAGAATACTATTCTTTTTGTTTGTTTGTTTTTGTTTTGGGGCTACAGAAAAAAAACACACTCAAGACTGTTTAGTAGCATAACACTCTAAATCACAAGCTTATTAAATTTAATACAAATCTGGAAACAAATCAGTTTTGAAATATCTTATTAAAGTCAAGAGTTAACAAAATGGCCATGTTAAATAATGGCGCAAACGGCAGTAATTTGACGAGCGCAAACGCTAGTAAATTGCGTTGCATGATTCACTCGAATACTCTCCTCCCATAACTTTTGCGTTTGAAACAGAAACTCCTACAAATGCATATTCAATAAGTTCAGGCGCAAAAATAACTTTGTCCACGCCTTTTTAGCATTAATTCTTCACTGCGCGTCTTTAGTAAAACCTGGCAGTACAAATTTTATGCCAAAAGACGGTTTGCGCTGGCGCAAGCTGTTCGTAAAACTGGCCCTAAATAAGCACATGGGTAAAATCATGAAAAGTACATAACTCGCTCAAGGGGAACATTCAATTGGGTCTCATATTGATTGCTGGCAAGATGAAATTGTCACTTTTTTTTGCCACACTGAGTTTAAAAAGAACACAAAGTCACCAGTGTACACCTTGTTTTTTTATTATAGATAAAAAGTAATAAATAATGTGGAATTCAGTCTAAAATGTGTTTAACAGTGATACAACACTGCCCAAAATCCTGTCAATTCTAAAATGTTCAATCAATCAGTGGCTAATTAACCGTGTCTTACCAACTACTGCTCACAGGAGAGAGTCCAAGATTAGTGAAATTATTGATTCCATTGGCATAAGATTGTTATTCCTAAAAGCAAGGAAGCAGAAAATGGCAAAATACGGTCAGTTAAGCAAAGAAAAGTACAGCCTGTAAAACAAACTGACATTCAAGCAAATCAATTCTGACCTTAAAATGAACACAATGAAAAGAAGTGAAATTTGTCTTTACTTTTCCTTAAAAACAACTCAGCTAATGAACCTAGAGCAGAGGGGTATTAAATATGGTGGCGGGAGGTCTGACGGGGAGCATGTGGAAGTAGAAAAAATCAGAAATGATGCCAGCATTTCTAAATCCAGCTGTATAAAAGAGTGCAATGCTATAATGTGTTCTCTCTCTTGTGTTCTCACTCTTAAACATAGGTTCTGTATTGACATTGATGGTTCAATGAAGAACCATTATCATTCATGGAACATATCCATTCCGCAAAAAGGTTCTTTATAGTGGAAAAATGTTCTTTAGATTAGTAAAATGAAAATTTCGTTCTTTCTAAAGAATTCTAGGTCTCACTCCAAAAATCTTTACAATCGTTTGCCTAGAAAAATGTACTCAGTCGTCGGCCTCCAATGATGTAGAGTCTAGGTTCATTTTCTCCGGTTTCTTCCTCCGCTGTGACCTCAATCGCCGGATCATCTGCGGGGGGCACGCTGCAAAATTCAGCATTCCATCACTTGCTCACCAAAGGATCCTCTGCAGTGAATGGGTGCCGTCAGAATGAGAGTCCAAACAGCTGATAAAAACATCATAATAATCCACAAGCAATCCAGACCACTCCAGTCCATCAGTTAACATATTGTGAAGTGAAAAGCTGCGTGTTTGTAAGAAAGAAATCCATCATTAAAGCGTTTTTAACATCAAACTGTTGCTTTCATGCTAAAATATGACTCCTCTATCCATAATAGTGCTTTTTGCTATTTTTTTTCTTCAGTGAAAAAGTTAATTAACAATATAATTAATTGATAGACTGAAGTGGATTATTAAGATGTTTTTATCAGCTGTTTGGACTCTCATTCTGATGGCACCCATTCACTGCAGAGGATCCATTGGTGAGTAAGTGAGCAAGTGATCATGCTACATTTCTAAAAAAAATAATAATAATGATAATCTGTTCAGATGAAGAAACTTATCTACATCTTAGATGGCTTTAGGGTGAGTACATTTTCAGCAAATCTTCATTTTGGGGTGAACTGTTCTTTTAAGAAAGGTTATTTGATGAAAAACCCCTTTGGGGAGCTTTATTTTTAAGAGTGTACTTCAATATCTTGAGGAGTATTTCCTTGCCACCGTCGTATTTGGCTTGGTTATTGCAGGGTTTGTTACAGCACTACTCTTTTTAAAGCTATACACTGTGAAAAACACTTTATAAATAAATTGAAGTGAAACTAAATCGGGTGTTCTGAGAGGTTTGTGTCATGCCTCTATGCGAATGCTAGGTGTTTGCCAAAGTCAAAAAACAAGCCCACCTACAAGTTTCCATGATATTCTGCTCTCTATTCATGTAAATCTATTGGATTTCTTTACTCCACAAGCTTATTATAAATCATAAATCATGAAAATCTGATTACGGAAAATGAATACATAATAGCACACATGGGTTTTACAACAAACCCGTCGTCTGTACAAATGTAGTGATTCTTGCCTTAGCAAGCACCACTAAATATATTTCTCTAATGACCTGACCAGTCCAGTCTCCAGACCTCAATCTCACACAGCTTGTTTAGGTCAAACTGAACAGAAAAAAAATCCTCCTGCAAGAATTGCTTCAGAAAAGGAAAACATTGCACTTATACTCCGTACATTATTTTGTCACAATATTTTTTTATGTTCAGTTGCATGAAGAAAATCACATCCCATAACGTGTTTTGAATAACTTTGCGTTTATGGTAAATGTCAACATATTGAGATAAATCTAATTTGCATAGCATTCCACCTGCTTCATATCTGCATGTTTCTACCTATGGATCTGCTACAGAGTATTCATAATCTTATACTTTCATTGTTTTCAGTGTTGTGATCTTATTTTATTTTGACTCCTTTTAGAATTATGAATAATTGTGTGTCTCCGCCTTCTCCAAAGTCACGATCCAATCATTTTCTGTGAATGTTAATCAGCATCGTTGCCAGATGTTGGCACACAATACTGTTGAATAATCTAAAAGCATTCTGAAATAGGAAACGACATAAAAAACATTAAATGCATTTTATTCTAGCTTTGTTTCTTTGCTGCTGTTAAATAATTTAAAACAAATGACAGCCTGAACTGGGTATATTTAAATCAGTGATATGTTTTGATATGACTAATTAACAAAGACGTATACTTTTTATTGAACAAAAGTCGTCAAAGACACACTTCAATTATAGAGAATGACAGTCATTCTTCTTTGCAGGAGAAAAATAGAAGGAAGAAAATTCATTGTAAAAATCAGATATATATATATAGTTTTTTCTATATCACAATAAAAAAGACTTCAAATTAAGCATATTTGTCACATACTTATTTTATGGTGCAGATGCTGCATGAACATTTTTCAAAAATTCTCCTTTTGTCTTTTTCAGAAAAAAAATGACTGACATGAGTATGCGTAAATCATGACCAAAGTCTCATTCTTTCATGAAGTATTCTTTTAATTTTGAGCCAACTGACTTTTCTTAACTCCCTGAAGGGCTATTGCACTGTCACATCTTGATAAGCTGGCATCATTTCAGACACCGATGAGTAAAAACATGCGGTCACATCACGTTGTACTTTCTCTCTCTATGGGAAAGAGAGACATGCCAAGCGAACCGCGCAAAGGAGCCAGATCCGCCACCAGGCTACTCGCATTTCAAATAGCCCCCACAATCGATGCATCTGTTGGTATAATCGGCCACATTGTCGTGCTGGCATGTGATCCACAAAAGGTGATGTGGGTGATGATTAAAAATGAGAGATGGTAAGAGAGAACATGTCGATTATGGGTGGGGATGGGGGTATATACTCTGAGTCACAATGCGTCAGCAAAATCTCATGCTGTAGACTATACAAGAATATGTGTGCCATTATCTATATATACACTTATCTATTCTACAACTAATACTGTTAGTGACCTATGGCTAATATGTATAATTACTAACTTTAAACCTTTGACTTTAACAGTCCTTACATTTATTGTATTTATTTTTTTGTACAGAAAGGCATATTAGGCCTACTTAAATTATTATTTTCTTTTTTTTAATTTTAAATATTTTTATAACTGCAAAGATATGCTTATACTAATTAGTGAATTAAGAGTAAATGAATATATCATTTTACATTGTTACACCAGTAGGTGGCAACAGTGGCTTCCTTTATGATTTTAAGATTGAGTGAATGAATCATTCATTCAACTGATTCATTCAAAAAAAGCTGATTCATTCAGGAACAAGCCAATGCCTTGATGAATGAGTCATTGAATCGATCACTCAATCGATTTGTTCCAAAAATGCTAATTCATTCAAGAAGGAACAAAACACAACTGCACACGTTCCTATACAACACGTAGTACGCATTCGCATGACGTCACCGCTATCACAAATTTGCACTTGCGTATTTTACACATGATAATGGTTTCGTTTTCAAAAACCTGAACTTTGAAACCCATTCCCAAACCCAGGCTCTCAAAACACTGTTGTTGTGTAGATGAATGGCCAAAACACATAAAAAATGTTTTCCAGTTTTAGCTGGAAATTGTGTTGTGTAAATGCCTTCTCGGTAATTTCCCAAGCCATTGTTACAAGTTCTACCGCTGCCCGTTGTTCCAATTTATACATGCATTAAAGGATATAAGACAAGTATATAAAACAAATCCTGATAATATACTCACCCCCATGTCATCCAAGATGTTCATGTCTTTCTTTCTTTAGTCTTTTTGCACTCTTAAAAACCAAGGTTCTTTATTGACGTCAATAGTGTTTTAGAACGCCATGTCAAGTTTAAAAGAAGTTAAACTTTAAACCTTGCAGCTTTTTCCATGTCATTTTTTTCATTGCCCGTAGGGGAGGTCTGTTCCCTGCGTTTTTGCTTACAAGCTGTCGTTGCTAGTTGTCTTGCTGCTTTTCAAACAGGCAGTAAAAACTGTGTGATTTTTTTCCAAGGGAAGTCTGGTGCTTACAGTGACACAAGTCCTTTAAACAGTTTAAACATTTATTTCCTGTCATGTACAAACTGCCAGCAGTCGCTTCCTCAGAACAGATTCAGCACGGGACGTCATGCTGAGATGCTCTACTGTAGGCCTTTGAACACACCTTTGGACTTGTTAGCATATTTTTGCTGTTTGAATAATCTATAGCATATTACAGTGCAGTGTTTTCATCTCAGTTGGAAGTTTGATTATGATACAATTCGCCGTACAATCGATACACCCCCTGCGGGTAAAGACTGTTCACCTCTCGAGTGCCAGGCTGGTGAGCATTTGTTGCACATCTCATTTCTGTCTTAATAACATTATCACCAAAGACGTAATGACAACATTAGCTGTGCTCTCCAAAGTTAACAGCCGCCAGCAACATAAGTTAATTACTTGTTTGTCTCTCACTTGTATTCGTTCTGAAACGCAAGTCTGTCTTATTTCGCCAAAAGGGATTATTTTGTAGTTTTATTTTTTTGATGTTGTTTTCTTCCCCCTCCTCAGTCACACAAAAAGCCTAATTATATGTCCTAATGCACTCATTCCAGTTCCCCGTTATCTAACTTCCATCATATACCGAAGCAACTGAAGCAAACATACTTCATATTAGAAAGCGTGTTATTCAATTTCATGGTCAGATAGATCTCCATTGTTTCTAGCATGTCAAGTCTAACAGGTTGAAATTAAGATGCAAAATGGAGTCAAACCAGCAATGCGTTTCATTTGAGTAATTTAAGGAAAGGCCTGCCTGTTGTGCATGATGATGGACATGAAACATAACGTTAACTCATACTGTACTGTTTTGATGTGATTAGGATTTATTGTGAATGCTTATATCATTATGCTAGAACCGGCGTTTCTTTAAGTGGATTGAAGAAGAAGGACAAAGCCCGCTGCGTGCCACTTGGTATGCCATGTAACAGATCTTGACGTAGTGTAGAGGGTAGCATGTTTTCAATGCCACTGGCGATGCGTCGTGATCCTTTGTGTTTGCAGCAGCATATTTTGACTGGGAATAAGATTCAGTTGGGATGACCGTGACCTCTCTGCTTGTCCTCCAAGAGGTCTTCTTCAGCATCTGCATCATTACACCTCTTGGCAAACCTGATAACAGAGCCCTTCATGTGAAATTCACTTCAGTCACGAAGCACTTCAAACCCACTTCACTTGTATTGTTATTGTAAACACTTCTTCTGTTTCATTGAACACCCCTGATTTTGTTCTCACTGAATGGTTCAGTAAAGGCCTGCAGGTACATAAACACTCGTTTGTTCGGTAACCTCCATTATATATTCTACTGTAAAGTGCAAAAACAACTAATGTGTGTTTTACCTTTGTGTATATGTTACAGTTACTGCACATGCATAATAGTGTTGTTTGTTTAAAATAAATGAATAAATTAACTTTGGACTTTGGTGCTGATTGAATGTCAACGTATAATGTCAACATACTGTATATCAGG
Organism: Sinocyclocheilus anophthalmus; assembly: GCA_018155175.1. Lineage (NCBI taxonomy): Eukaryota > Metazoa > Chordata > Actinopteri > Cypriniformes > Cyprinidae > Sinocyclocheilus > Sinocyclocheilus anophthalmus. The sequence continues at coordinate 151,122 of JADLZN010003207.1, forward strand.
CACTAAAATTACTAACTGGAAATAAATAAAAACTAATACAAAATCTAATATAAATGACCAAAGTACATTACAAAATTTACGTTAAACAAATGTACTTTAAACTTTACAAATCTATAAAAAACATATAATAAAACTATAATAGTGTGCAAAATTGTGCGAAATGCACACGAAGCACACTCTTGCGCACACACACATAAGAAATTATTCTCATGTAGCAATCATCAGATTATAATGGTTTCTAAAGGATCTGTGACACTGAGACTTGAGAAATGATGCTGAAAATCCAGCTTTGTATCATAAATAAATCACAAACAAACACACACACACACACACACATGTTTGCTATCCTTGTGGGGACTCTCCATATATTTAATGGTTTTTATACTGTACAAACCGTTTTTTCTATTGCCCTACACCAACCCTACCCCTAAACCTACCCCTTACAGGAAACTTTCTGCATTTTTAGATTTTCCAAAAACTTCATTCTGTGTGATTTATTAGCTTGTTTACCCATGGGGACCTCAATTTATGTCCCCATGAGTCTGTGTGTATTCAGGTTTAAGTCCCCACAGAAATAGAACAACGATACCACATCCGCACACACACACACATCACAGATATATATATACACACACAGAGATATTTAAAATTGTTAGAATATTTTACAATATTACTGCTTTTGCTGTATTCTTGATTAAATAAAGCAAAAAAGCCCTTTTTTTTGGAAAAAAAAATGAGCAACGTGTTTTTTTTTTTTTAAATACGATAAAATAAAAAACTAAATTTTGAATCATAGTATTTCAGATTATTACGGTTTTACTGTATTTTTGATTAAATAAAAGCAGTCTTGTGATAATAATAAACTTCTTGGACTGTAATTACTTTTTTATTTCTTTTTTAATTAAATGATCTCATTTTGAAAATTCTTCTTTGACCAACATTGATAGGACATTATGTATTCAAAAACTGATATGCAAAAATGTATGTACTGGATTCTGTTGTTCTTGCATCAAAATAACCAGTGGTCAATACATCTAATTAAGGTGTTGTGCTGTTAGCTATTTGTGCTCAGACGTCAGACGAACACTGACTGTCATGACAACGGTGGCTCTGATGCACCATTTTATTTAAGCACAAAGCCTGTTCTATTGCTGCTTTGCAAGCACTACTATTTTCTTCAGGAAATGCACATATAGTTTCGTGTTTAACCCTCTGGGGTCTGAGGATGTTTTGGGGCCCTGGTGATGTTTTGACATGCCCTGACATTTGTGCATTTTTTATTTGCTTGTACAAATATAAATGGCTAAAGTCTGATTACACTGTAATCAGCACAAACTGGACAACAATAATATGTGAGCATCATATATGTACAAGTTTGTATTTTGGAGAAAATCAGTTATGCATGGTTATTGAAAACAAACAAAAAGGAAAATAAGGCCATTAAATACATTCAAAACATTAGTCCACAAGACTTTTGAGAACTGGATCTTGTAGCATATAGTTTTTGCTTCAAAATGATGTGAAAAGCATCCTGCTCACTCATTCAGAGAAAACAATATATTGATTTTAAGCACTTTTTGAACAATTTAAATTACCATTGCATATGAAATGAGTATAAATTAATTTATCTTGCTTTGAAAAGTCGACAAACCAGTCGTTATTTAATACAAACGACGGATCCAGTGGCATAACTAAAACCTAAGTTCCAACAAAAAGCAATATTTGGGTGCAAAAGTTCTCCATCAGTTGATCGTGTGAATATTAACTGTATTGATCGTCCACTGGAAGGGAGTTATGCTTCAAATGTTTGTTCCAGTGGCAGATCAATACATGCTTGTGTTGTTCATAAGCATATGCTTCAGTTACTTATGCATTTTTAATCTCACTCCTTGCTGTGTTCTTACTCTCCTGTAAACTGCCATATCAAAATCAGTCATCTGGTTTTTAATTAGGGGAAAGTTCTTCAGTGCAACTTGCAGGAGTGAATACAAGAGGCACGTTAGACACTCATTCTCTCCTGGGTGGCTGTTGATTGGCAGCAGAAGAGAAACTAATTGCACGGTTTCCCTCAGCACAACCACCATTAAACAAAATGTTCAACAGACTTTTCTTGCTCTGGACTAAATACAACCTCGTAATGAGATGCAAAAGAGGGAGGAAAATGATGCAGCATAACATCCTCAGTGGAGGAGGCATGCAGAGGGGAATTTAAGCACAGCATTTAATAATGCTGGACAACTTTTAGATTTTAATATCGTGCTTTATTTGCTGATATGGTAAGGCTAGTCAGTCTTGTCTGGTGTGAAATAATTATAATCCATTGTTAGCAGTCATCTCAAGTCCAACTAGTTGAGTTCCACACACATACGGATAAAGGCTGAAGAAGAACAAGGGTAGGGTATGGCATGGAAACAAATTTTAATTTTTTTAAATAACTCAAAGTCTTTAAAGGAATAGTTCCCCCTCACATGGATCCAAACCTGTAAAAATGTCCAAACAAAGAATGTGAATGGATTAACAAATAGCAAAACAATTTAACATTAATTTAACTTGTGTATGTAGATGAGTTTGTTTCATCATTGTAACAGATTTGGAGAAATGTAGCATTACATCACTTGCTTACCAATGGATCTGCAGTGAATGGGTGCCGTCAGAATGAGAGTCCAAACAGCTGATAAAAACATCACAATAATCCACACCACTCCAGTCCATCAATTAATGTTTTTTGAAGTGAAAAGCTGTGTGTTTGTAAGAAACAAATCCATCAAGACATTTTAACTTTAAACATCCCTTCTTGTCCTCTAACATTAAAATCCACTAACATAACTGGGTATTGTTTGCACTTGTAAATGGTGCATATTTCTCTCCTGATTAATCTTTTCACTACTATTGTGATGTTTTTATCAGCTGTTTGGACTCTTATTCTGACGGCACCCATTCACTGCAAAGGCTCTATTGTGGAAGTGCGTGCAATTGTGTAAATGATATTATTATTATTAGTTTTTTCCCCAAGTTAACTATTCCTTTAAGCAACTAGGTTGAAGTCATAGCATAGCCATTTTTTTGTCTCAATTTTCACATCTGCATGTTTGATTAATTACAAGAACGCATTTGGAATGATTGACATCTAACCTGATGCGGTCCAAAAGTCTGAAACCACTAGTTTTCACATTTTTGTAAAGATTAGCATAATATTGAATAATTAGCATTGCATTTCATAAGCAAACCTCCTTTTGTTGTATTGACGGCAGCACTGGAGATGACATGAACAAAACCTGACGATCACGTTCACCAGCCTGATTTCAAAATTCACCAAAGAGCATACTCTTCTTTAATGGAAGCAATGTCACATAACATTTCACAATTCATTGGGTCCAGTATTGTTCCAGAAACCAGTGCAAGGACAAAAACACATCTTCAAAATGTCTTGTTTTGCATTCCACAGAAGAACAAAAGTCATACAGTTTCAGAGAAAAAGGGTGAATAAATGGTGACAATTGTTTTTATTTTTCAGGATTAAATTAGACTTTAAATCACAGTTTGTTATGGACTTAGAAATCAAGAATATTGCCAACTCGAGTTTAAATGCCATTAAATGACACATCATGACAGTATATATATACACATATACACAAGTAGAAATTCAGTATGTAAATATAATTATCTGTTTGTATACACTGTATATGCTGTATATGTAAAAGGATTTGTGTTCTAAATGCTTTTTTCACAGATTTTGTACAATTCAGTGTCTACACAAATGTATGCACTTCATTACCCTGTGATTTAGATGTGTTGTTGAATATCATAACCATGTTGCATATAGCGACAGATTATAGAATCACGACCACCATTAAACACATTTGAGATTTGCTTCTCTTGAAAGCAAAAGTCTGTCAAATATTCTTGATTTGAACATATTTTGGGAGTTGTCTGTGTCTTATCTTGATGTACAACATCTTACATGAACAACTGTTGCTCTGAAGTTGTTAGTTCACGTAAATCCAAGGCAGCAAAACTGGGCAATGGTGGGCACTGAGCAGCAGAACAGCATGAAGGCAAGACTGGAACACACAGAACTTTTGAGCCTGCAGAGCTGGTTATTAATTTACAACTCAGGGTGACAGCAGAGGAGGACTGATGATGAAACAATTACAATAATCACAGCTCACACGGTCTACAGTAGGTGGCATCCACCACAAGTTACAACAACAACAACAGAGCCGACGTTTGAGGATATATGGCAGTAACAGAAACCTTGGATTACTTCTTCAGATTTGGTACTTGAAATCCAGTCTGTAAATATTTATGTTTAAATCTTCTATATATATATATTTTGTTTTTTTTTAATAAGACAGCCACAGTACAGTACAGTCAGGCCTCTATAGGCTGGAAAAAAAAAAATTCAAGGAAAAGGGGAAAATGTGATATTTATATTGTGATATAAACTGTGAGATACAGTCACAATATTTTATTATTATTATTGTTTTATGTTTATTTTTTTAGAAAATTGGCCACCATAGAATGAACGAACAAACAAACAAATAAATATGGAAAGCGACACAGTCAAGAAAAAAAAAAAAAATGAAATGAGGTTAATAAAAATAAGAAATGGAGTTCATATTTTTTAAAGATAAAAATAGCATTTTTGATATATGATTATGATTTTGATATATAAAGTCACAAAATGTTAAAATAAAGTCAGTTTTATTTAACTTAATAGGGATGATTTGATAGATAACACTATCAAATATGGACATTCTTCAGTTTTTTTTTCTATACAACAAAACACACTAAGATAAAGAGTTTTGTGAGTTCACAGTCAGTGCCGATCCTAGACTTCTGGGGTCCCAACGCAAAACTGTGTCGGCTTGGGAATGAGTGGTTATGAACGAATGAATGAAACGCATTTGTCCGTGTTTCACTCCGTCTTGAATTGCCCTCGTTGAAAGCACTTGAGAAGCAGTGTCTCTTCCGCGGCTCGGTAGCTTTCAACACGTTTTTTTTGTCTCGGGTAAGACTGTACGACATTCACATTACATGATTTGACTGATTTTTACGTAGAAAGGGTGACAGCGCACCGCATTAAAATAAATTATCATTCATGTTTTCATAACCGCTGGCCAAATTCAAAAACAAAACTAAAATTAAATAATCTTTGAGAGCAAGGGGGCCCCCTAGTGTTTCGGGGGCTCTACGCAGCTTGCGTATTTTGCGTATAGAGAGGATCGGCTCTGCTGACAGTACATTAAACAAATAGAAAGACCATTTATCACTGGTAAATCAATGGACGATCAATTCCCAGCCGCTTGCATTTATACTTTGCATGTGCTTTTGTATTTTTAATAACTTTGGAGGCTATTCTGTGCTGCTGATTCACAAACCTGAGAGGTTTGATAGGCTGACACACTCACAGTAAGGATGGATGGTGTTTGTGTCTGGGACTATCAAACGAGCCCCAGTCCACGTCTCCATAAATCTAGAAACTCTCAGTAATAAATGCTTGTTGCACACAAACGTTTCAAAGGTGTCGGTCTTTGATTGAAAGCCTGACGCACTGCCAGAGTTGCGGGGAAGCCATGCAAATGAAAAAACACTCACACCTTTCGACATGACATCAACTCCCTGAAGCGCCCACTGAGCGTTTGCAGCACCTGTCTTAAAAAAATGTCACGTGGTGTCATGAATAATGATGAGACAGCTTGATCATACAATAATACCATGAGGACTCGTGAATAATTATGAGACACTGCATTACACTCACTGTAGTGCATGAAAACGTCACATCATGTCACGCTGCCTCAATGATTTTACTCCTGAAACACTCAATGTTTAATGATTTATGCTAATGTCCATCATACAATTCCATCATAAAAGTTTGTGGTCAATATGTTTTTTTTTTTTTTTTTAAACAAGTCTCTTATGCTGCAATTATCTGATCCAATAACAAACAGTAATATGGTGAAATATTTGTACAATTTAAAACTAGATAGTAAAGTTAATTTTGATGCTGGCTTTTAGCACATTGCTAACATGTTTTAGCATGTTGTTAACATGTTTTACTACAAGTTGCTAACATGTTTTAGCAAGTTGCCTGAATTTTTAATGTGGTGCTAGCATGATATAACATGTTTTAGCACATGACTTGTATGTTGTTAACATGTTGCTAGCTTTATATAACATATTTTTACATGTCACTATCATGCTGTTAGCATTTTTTGCACATTGTTAGCACATTTTAATATTTCATTTTGTCACTAGCATGTTGTTAGCATGTTTAGTGCTTTCATGTTTTTAAATAATGTTGCTAGCATTATTTAACATGTTTTAACACATCACTAGCATGTACATGTTTTAGCACGTTTATAGCATGACTTAACGTTTTAACATGTCCCTAGCATGTTGCTAGCATGTTTTAACCCTAACTAGCATGTTGTTACATGTTTTAGCATATCGCTACCATGTTTCAACACATTTCTAAAATGTTACAAGCATGATTTAACATGTTTTAGCACATCACTTGCTTGTTTTAGCATGTTAACAGCATTACTTAACATTTTAACATGTGCCTAACATGTTGCTAGAATGTTTTAACACGTCACTAGCATGTTGTTACATATTTTAGCATGTTTTTTTATCATGATCTAACATTTTAACACTACCTTAGCATGTCTCTAGCATGTTTAGTAAATTGCTACCATGTTTTAGCGCATTGCTTACATGTTGCAAGCATGATTTAACATGTTTAGCACATCACCAGCTTGTTTCAACATGTTTATACCATTACTTAACGTTTTAACACATCCCTAACATGTTGCTAGCATGTTTTAACACTAACTAGCATGCTGTTACATGTTTTAGCACATCGCTACCATGTTTCAACACATTGCTTAAGTGTTGCAAGCAAGATTTAACATGTTTAGCACATCACCAGCTTGTTTTAACGTTTATATAATCACACGTTTTAACACATCACTAGCATGTTACTAGCATGTTTTAACATTTTATCACGTCACTAGCATGTTCTATCATGTTTATAGCATGTCTTAAGTCACCAGTGTGTTTTTGCACTCTTCTTCAGATTCGTTGATCAATAGAAAGTTCAAAAGAACATTTATTTGAAAAAGAAAAAAATATTTGTCTCATTATAAAAGTACTTACTGTCACTTTTGATCATTTATTTAAGTATAATAAAGTATATATATTTTTTTACTTACTTACTGACCCCAAACTTTTGAACAGTAGTTTCTATTAGAAGATCTGAAAGCGTGTTCACACTTTAAAAACCAAAACTGTGGCCCCTGAGCTACATCATATCAGCGTCCCTTCCTTGAACTGTAGCCTATATATTTTTTTTAGCTATAAGAGGGGAAAAAAAAGATTTTAAAGAGGTGAGAGCTTGGTGGACAGAAGAGCCGAGGAGAGTGGCAGATCAAGGAAAGGTGCTTCTAAGAGTCCGGTGAGAGTGGTGAAAAGATTTCAGAAGTGCACAGAAGTGACCACATTTACAGATACTTCAAAATGCATTCATTCAAAATAAGCCCTCAAAGTAGGTATGAGTTCATGGCCACTTTGAATTAACAAACATATCTGGGCCTAAACTTATTCAATAGGAATGAATACATATATTTAATAGTACTGATGGGAAGTCTTAGTTCTGTAAATTGATTCTTTTGAACAGTTCATTTCAATGAAGCGGTTAAAAATGATTCAGCAATTTTTTTGTTCAACACTTACATCATCATGTGGACCTTGATATTCTACAATTACATCGTATAACACGCTATAAAATACTCCAATAACGTTGCAAATATTGCTGTTTATTGATGCATGGCTGTTTAACTTTTATGAATAAGGGTGTTGTAATTTTATGTGTCCCTGTTCAGTTTGTTTGAATTATGATTAACTCCCTGGGGTCAACGGTCGAGCCGGCGTGACCAGCTCACTTTTTTTAAGATCAGTGTGAAATAAACTAAAAATACTGTCGATTTTGGTCACACAAATAAATGTTAACATTAAACATTGATTGTCAATCATTATTCATCTGTTTCTTGTGGTTTATCATTAAAATTCATAAAAGTAAATGAAGTAAATTACATCGATAATGTCATAGAATAGCATAGTTTAATAATAGCGGGGTTATATTGTAACACCGTTTTACAACGTTCCCCATCTGCGCAACTGGAATTCACAGTACAACCGTGTAGTGTCTTCTGCTAGTTAGCAAAGCATTAAAGAACTATCTAAACTGATAAATAACAGATTGTCTCATTTTAAATGAATACTAAAAACTGAGATGAAAAATTTACTATAGACAGAAATGTACTTTTACTATGGTAAAATAAATATTCAGCGATATCTTCAAAATATTTTAGAATTTTGGCACACTTTTTTCTCTATATAGTGTTGATATGGCAACTAGTAAATATCGTAAATTTGGTTATGCTAGCAATACATTAAAACATGCTAACAATATGCTAAAAATGTAGGGGTGATAGTGTTTCACAAAATCAAGTCATAAGTCATACTAGTTTATTCGGTTGATCCAATTAATTAAAAAGATCAGACTCAATAAAATTATTTGTTCAAAATCTGCTAGCTAATACAATCTTGTCTATCAAAGTTTGTTCAGTTGGTTCCCCAACTTAATTCCAGACAAAATCCTCCAGTGAGAGTAACCGTAAATCAGTCCTCAGAATAGACGGAGATCACGGTGTGCGAGTTTGACGGAGAAAGTTAGCGTCTTTAAAGTTGGTGCTTTGACACTCGCTGCCCTTAGTTCTCAGTTTGAGTCCTAAAAGCCAAGCTGTTAGCGAGACAACTCACTGAGAGAGCCATTCTCTGAGAACAAGACTAGAGGGCTATCATCACGAATCCACATGAACAACTGACTCCAACAGGAGATAATTAGCACAGTCTTCCTGCAATGCTGCAAAACGCATCTTTACTGCATATTCATGAAAATCCAGGCATGGAAAGCAGTTTAGGTGGGGTGCAGAGGTTGGTGGCTGTCAGATACAGGAATAAATTAGACATTTCCAATAGCATACACAGCTTGTAGGAGTTAACTCAACATGAAATCAAAATTGACCCTATTTACTTCCTTAATAAACACTATCGGTCTTGCTGTGCACGATTCTTGCCGTGCACATCATTCCTAAATTATTGTTAATCAAAACGATTCACCTCTTAAAAGATGTTCAATTTTGTCTGATGTCATCATGATGATTTTGTCAATTATGAAAAAAATGTCACATTTAAAAAGTAAAATGAATTGTACTATAGACTTTATTGACAGAATTACATTTACAGCACTGGGGTTTGAAACCAAAACCAAAACATGATGATTAATCCTGTCAGATTGAATGAATTACTGCTTTAAAGGGTTAGTTCACCCAACAATGAAAATTCTGTCCAATCATTTTCTCACCCTCGTGTTGTTCCAAACCTGTAAAACCTTCGTTCATCTTTGGAACACAATTTAAGATATTTTTGATTAAATATGAGGGCTGTCTGACCCTCCCATAGACGGCAAGGTAACTACCACATTCAAGATCCAGAAAAGTACCGAGATGATCGACAAAGTAGTCCGTGTGACATCAGTGGTTCAACTGTAAAACGTTACGAAGCTACAAGAATACTTGAACACACGGACTATTTTGTCAATCATCTCGGTACTTTTCTGGACCTTGAACATAGTAGTTACCTTGATGTCTATGGGAGGGTCAGAGAGCCCTCAGATGTCATCAAAAATATCTTAAATTGTGTTTTCCGAAAATTAACAAAGGTCTTATAAGTTTGGAACGACATGAGGGTGAGTAATAAATGACAGAATTTTCATTTTTGGGTGAAATAACCCTTTAACTTCAACCCCATCACATTTGAATTAAATTTGAATAATATATATAGTATATCTATATATATATAATAATACACACCCCCCATTAAATTCCATGGTTTCTGTATCAGCACATAATAAATGATCTTTCCTTGGAAGCTTACAATTTGGAATAAACAATGAACATAGCACATACATGCACAATGTCATTATTTGATTAACAAAATAAAGCCAAAATGGGAGGCTGTTTACTAAGTTAGACACCCTATGGATTTCATTGCTGTAGATCCACTTTGTAGCGAGTAATATCTTTGAAGTAATCATTTCCGTCTGACTTTAATCATCTCTCACCGTCCTGGAAATTTTGCCACTCTTCTTTACATGTTGCTCTATTTTATTGAGTTTGGTCTTTGTGTATACCCAGCTCTCAGCACATGATTTCAAGCAGATGTGTCCCTGGACCTATCTATACTGGGCTCTGCAGAACCTTGATCTTTTCTTTTCAGCATTCCTGTGTAGATTTGCGGGTGCTTTGGGATCATTTTCCCTGTTGCCATGAGCACTCTTGGCCAAGCTTTAGCTTTAAGACGGATGTCCCTCAATTTGACTCTAAGGACTTTGGTATACAGAGGAGTCCATGGTCATCTCAGTGAGTGTGAGGTGCCCAGGTCCTGTGGCTACAAGGCAAGCCCCAAATCATCAGCCCTCCACAAGCATGCTTGACTTTTGCTATGAGGTGTTTGTGCTGATATGGTCTTTAGGTTTTCACCAAACATGGCGCTGTGCTTTATGGCCAAACATCTCCACTTTGGTATTGTCTGTTCAAAGGACATTGTTCTATAAGTCTTATGGTTTGTTCAGATGCAAATTTGCAAACCTAAACCGTGCTGCCATGCTTTTTTAGATATACAAAAAAAAAAAAAGGAATAGCTTTCTTCTGGCATGCCATACATATCCCATATTTTTCTAACTGTACTGTCATGAACTTTATCATTTAACATGTTAACTGAGGCCTGTGTCTGCCATTTCTCTGAGCGTTACACAGTCTGATCTTGAGGTGAATTTGCTGGGACGTCCACTCCTGGGAGGATTGGTGTCTGTTTTGAATGTCTTCCACTTGTGAATAATCTTCCTCACTGTAGAATGATGGACTTCAAATTGTTTGGAAATGGCCGTACTACCCTTCCCGGATTGATGGCAGCAACAATTGCTTCTCCAAGATCATTGCCGATGTCTTACCTCCTTGGAATTGTGTTAACATCACACCTGAAGGCTCCAGACCAGCAAACTGCCAAAACATCTGCTTTTATAGAGGTACTCACACTTGTTGATCAGTTAATCAAGGCATTTGATTAGCAGTGCCTGACTGCTACTTACCCTCTTAATTATGTTTACAGTAAGGGTGTCCTAATTTTGTCACCCATGAGTTTTCCATTTTGGCTTTATCTTTGTTAAATAAATAATGACACGGTGCAATATGTCATGTGTTGTTGTTCATCTGAGGTTTTATTTTCCACATTTTAAGACCTGGAATGAACCAGTTATTTTTTATTATGTCCTGATAAGGAAAACCATGGAATTCAATAGGGTGTCCTAACTTTTTCACATGATTGTATATTTTTTTCTGGCATGCAACAAGAAATAATGAAATAATCATATTTTAATTTAGTAGAGTACCAAATTATATAAATTATATGAATGGATGACAAATAAAAAATCAAAAATAAAATGCTCAAATTAATTTTCAACTGGATTTAAATACATCTGGTTATTGCCAACAAATATTGCTCTTTTAGTCCAAAAGGATCAAGAAAACTTCCATTTTACAAAATACACTGATTGCATGCAATAAAGCTCACATTCATTATACCTAAATTAAAAGAGCAATACAGCCGGAAATAACCAGGCAGATCTGACTGTTAAATTATCATTGAAGTATCATTCATGAAGTTTAATAAAGTTAGCAGAAATACAGATATCAGCAGATAAGAGAATAAACTGTGCTTGCAATGCAAAAAGAGCTGAGAAACTGTGGATAGAGCCTGCAGGGACACGTTTCAAGGTTTTAAATGGTTGAAGCACTACTGAAATAATCAACCATTATTTCTGCAATTCTTGTTTTAGTTGAGGCATGCGCACAGAAAGTACTTCATTTTTAAATAACTGTGTGATGAAGTCTGGCATCAGTGCAAAAAAAACCTCTATGTACACATTAATTACGAGTGCACATAGATGTACTTATAAATATTTTTATGGAAAATTACCAATTGTAATTAAGTTGAATTTTAACAGTAAACTTTACAAAAATAAAATAAATTATATTTTTTTCATTTGAATACATTTTTAAAGATGAACTAAATTGTTATTGTTATACATTCATTTGATTACTGTTTTTTTTATAGCAAATTAGTATTTGATATTATGGGCAGTGTAAACCTACAAACGTTCAGTCACGCAAAGAAAAAAATACTGTGATATATGTTGGTCATACCGCCCAGCACTACCCCGTCCCAGTATCTAGTCCTGTCTCATATGATAAAGCGTCTGACTGTCATAACTTTGTGAAATGATTCCCTGCTCAATATCTCGCTTGCTGTAGCTCATGTACACATGCAAACACAAAGACAGACACACAGATACACAGCTGCGAACATGTTTCGCTCTCTCCTGTTAGCATTTTTTCTTCCTTATCTCTCTCTTTCGCTTGTTCTCTCCCTTCCACTTGAACAGTTGGGGCAAGGACGCCGCTCGTCTTACTCATTCTTGATTAAGCTGTCACTTTGTCACCCCGGGCCACAGTCGCACGGGGGAGGTGACTGCTGACAGGAGAACGAGGCGTATGAATGGGTAAGATCTGCTTCTGATCGCTTCATGGGACATCATTGCCAGCACACAGTGGAGGAGAACAAAATGTTCGAGTATCAAAGCCCATCAGATGTTCACCGATTGCAAACCTTGGTGCAATCAGAGCAACAGGTAGAACTGATGCATTGCTCTACCTTAACATGCCATTGATCAAACCTGACTTAGCAATGTCATCACACATGCTTTTCCTTATTTTTAAAGCAACTTTTGGATAGTTGTTTATGGGATTTTACCTAGTTTTAGAAAACAATATTTACTTGCTAGTACATTTTGAGTTTTTCTTTCTTGTAAAATGTACTAAAATAATCATTGTTTTACTGTATATACAACTTAAAAAATATATACCAATAAAACATTAAATTTGTAAATAAAAATATTAGAAATGTTACTAACTGAAATAAAATAAGTTTAAGGTGAAGTACTAAAATTAGTTGAATGAATGAATAAACACACACACAACAAAATCATATAACTTAACTATACTATATACTTATTATATATATATATATATATATAATATTTTACTTATTGACTGACAGTCCAAACCGGGTAGAACATCATCCTTTAGATCTTTAGATTTGAATTAAAGTGGTTTAACATGTAAGATGCGGGGTACTGCGGCGTGAAAAATTAATCTCGGTTTTTCAGTAAGATTGAATGATGCCAGATGTCTTTGGACGTTGACAGCTGCTGATCAAAAGCACCAATCAAACATGTTTTCACAGGAGTAACGCTTCATTCATCAAAGGCAGTCGACTGAACCTGGTTTTGGGGACAACCTCTGATGTTGCAGATGAATAAACTGCTGGAATCATTCGACATTCCAGGTTATCTTCAAAAACTGTAAATCTAGTATATACCAATGTAGCGATTCTAATTGTAAAAATAATAATAATAATAATAAGTAATATGTTGCACATTCCCACTGTTTCACAATATATACAGAATCCCCATAGTGCTTGGTTAAAATTTCACAGATAGATTAGATAGATAGATAGATAGATTTTCACAAGACGTTTTGGTGCCTATAATTTGAATACACCAAGAAAATGTGATCCCACTCTTTTTGACTGGCAGGAATGATTTTGGTATTCCAAAGAGCGGCAGCAAACACTGTTATCAAGGCAACCGTGTTCTGCATTAGCAAGCTCATTTTATGCTCACTGAAGCCGCAAGATGAATCAAGAGAATACACAAAACCTTACAGTTGGCTTTATGATTTCTTACTGGCAATGCCAGACCCTTGCATCTTTCAGAATCACAGCAACAACAACCACATCACAAAGGCATTTCCACCTTCTGAAAGGAAAGGCAACCACAAAAGCATTTCCAATCCAATTTCAATTCCTTTTCCAACCCTATGCATAAATTTATGTAGTCGTAACTAACTAGCTACCTCACAGATTTGAATGATGGCTTCCTCACAACAAATTCAAGAAAACTCTTTTTTTTTTTTTGGTTTTTTTTCCTTGTACAGAATGCTTGAAGAAGATGCTGGTAACCACCTGTACAAATTTTCTTAATATAGATACTTTATCTCAGAAATTAATCTTGAAGTGCTGTACTTTTATTATTTTCTGCTGATTCTGGACGTTAGAATAGTCCATGGGGTGCCGCTAAATGGAGGGTCTGAGATGTCGTAAGCAAACCCAACATCCCATGGTTAACATCCCTGCGTCCTTTCATGTCAACACTGTGATCGTGATATCACAATCCAGCCGGGAAGCGAGGCGACTAACTGTCCCCAGACACACCTTTGTGAGTCCTATCTCATTGCCTTGAGTTATAAAATCAGGTGGATTCCTCCACTAATCTAGAACTTATGACGCCCGCTTGGAAGAGTACAGAACCATGCCTAAAAAGAAAAACAAAAAACTAAACTCTATCCAAAAAACCATTCTAGATACCGGAGCGGAAGCCTACATGACCTGTTTGATTTGGAAACAAAAAAAAAAAAAAACATAAACTTATTGATTCAATTTTGATTGAATGTCATTTTTTTTTAAACATGTTAGTTAGGGCAAAAATTTTTCAAAATGTAAGATTGTGCATTAAATTATACATACAGTAGGGGGCTGCAAATGCAGCACAATGCAATTACGATAAGGGGCTGCAACAATTTGCAAAAAACTGCAACGATTAATCGAATGCAAATGCAAAATTGGTTTCAATGTGGGTCTGCTCATTTTGAATATGATGTTCCGTTCTTGTCCTCATCATGACATCTCATCATCATGTGCTTTCAGATTGAGCAGAATTTACTACACATAGCCGTATTTCACTGACAAGTTACGCAAAAAAAAAGAAAAAAAAAAATCGCAGATGATTTTATTGTGCGATTCTGAAATCGAGGAAATCATTTGCGATAATGACAGCTGTTTGCGTAGCTTCTCAGTGAACTACGGCTCTGTGAAGTAAATGCTGCTGCATCTGAAAGCATGTGAAAATACCACATTTAATGACATATTTTTACTCCAAACTCACTTCATAACGTCAGTAGAGTATTTGAAATAAATTCTTCTGTGAGATGACATGGCTTCTTACACAGAATAAGGCACAAAACATATTTCATAGTATTTAAGCAGTATAAAGGCATTGCATTATAAATATACTCTATTTGAATGAAAATTATAATAAAAATAACTCAGATAAACCGTATATTGCCGTAGGTTGTTGTGTTTATTAGTCCCACGTTGAACAATGAAAGCATAGTTGAAAAAAAATCTTCCTGGTTTATTTATTATTGTTTTATTATTTAATTTTATTTTTTATTCATTTAATTATATTATTATATTTATTTATATTATTTTTAATTTTATTTCGTATGTTATTTGATTTATTATCTATTTTATTATTTATCTGTTTATTTATATATTTTCGGGCTGCAGCAAGCCAAGCGATAGGCCTTTTCTGGGTTTCTTCTTTCTTCCCTTGTTCTTCTTCCTTTCTTTTCGTTTTTGTCTTACTGCGAGTCGTATTTGTTTGGGTGTATTTCATCTTTCAGTCAACATCAGCGCGAGAGCGGGCCCTCTGGCCCTCACATCTCCTCTCTCTCTTGCCCTCTGCTGCTCAGGGGGTCGCCCTCCCTCTGGCCTTCGGATGGATATTTACTGTTGATCACAGAACCGTGCTTCACTGAAAGATATGCATGACAATCACAGCTTTTGTTGAAAAGAATCCGGCGATCCTGGCGATTCCATTCTGATTGTCGGCAAGATATGGATCCCGACATACAATTATTCTTTTTAGAACTTTTTAAAATAGAAAATGTCATTAATTCTAAATTCCAGGGTAACCTGTAGTGATGGGCTTTGTGAAGCTTTAAGATAATAAAAAAAAAAAAAAAAAAAAAACAAAAAAAAAAATCCAAAAAAAAATAAAAAAAAAAAAAAAAAAAAAAATAAAAAAAACCTGTTGACCATTGGATTTTCGAAACAGTGATTTACATGAGCAATAGTATCAAACATACACTGGCAAAGTGCCATGTTTTCAGTAAATAAGGCTTTGGTATGTTATAGCTGTTTCAAAATTTCAATGGTTCCCCCATATGGGGGATCTATGTGAAGTCATGAACCAGTGTTTTTGTGGTTTTTACCTGATCTTGAATACATTTTATGCATTTGTAGATACATTTAATGAGACACTTGTATAATAAAAATGAATATTTAAGTGTTAGTCTCTTGTTAGCCTGAGTAACCAAGTTCTCCATAAAACAAACAAATAAGCCTTATAAATTAAAGTGCCCTTATTGTGGATTTTTGAAAATTGTCTTTCATCCAGTGTGTAATGTAGCTGTATGTGAATGTAAACAGTCTGCAAAGTTGTAAAGCTGAAAGCACATCAGAAATTAAGTTATTGTCTCTCAAAAGAAAGAGTCGACTCTGAATCGCTTAAATGAGTCATTTAAAATTTGAATCCCATTTCCGTGAAGTTCACACATCACAAGTTAACACATTTGCATAATGCCCACCTTCATTCTGCGTGCACATCCCTCGAAAACTTGAACACCCCGCAAACGCTGTAGCTCGTTTGTGTAGATAACTTAATGTCAAGAAGACGCTGTTCTCTGCGCTGTGAAAGTGAATTCAGTTTATTTTCAGTTCCAAAGGATGAGGCTGTGAAGAATCACTGGTTAAAAATAATCTTGACTATGGTACCACAGCTGTATAATCCCAAAATGTAGCTGTTCCCCCGTCAATTAATATATAATTTCTGTCATTCTTATTACTTGGAGACATGATAAAGGATGGAACAATACGATGGTTTACAAACTGCAGTGATTTATCAGTACTCCACATATGTGTTTGGCTAACGCATATACCATTATATTTTGGGTCTTTACTATGTTCCGCTACCGACATGCGCTGTACGCAGCAGACCAAACACAACAGATTGGGTCATCGGACCAATCAGAGCAGAGTAGCTACATACAAAGGAGGGGTTTGGAAAGATGAATCTTCAAACAAAACGTTTGGGAGTCATTGAGAATTTAGGTACATTTAAATGCATATTATAAGAAAATGTAAGTGTTTTTTTTTACCTTGCATGGATGTAAACAACTTGTCATTGGAGACTCCCAAAAACAAATTACGAACCTTTCAAATAGCCACTTCATAGTCACTTCATATTTAAAATTATTCAAAAAGCTTTGTTTCTTCCATCACTATAAACCAGTTTATTTTCAATTTGAGGTGAGGTGTGCAATTTGTACACCATTAGCCACACCAAACAGAAAAATAGCTATTGTTTCCAAACAGGTTTCCCGAAACCGCCATCCCTGCCTTCCGTGGTTTAAAACAAACAAGCTGCCCTGTCCCAAACTCATTCCATTGCTTGAGTCATAAGTTATGTTGGGGTCAAAGTTTGGTCGGTTCATTTCCACTTAAAACCTACTGGCAGATGTTGAAACTACACCAAAGCTTGTTTCTCCACTGGTTGAGGTTTAAAAGTAGCTCTGGATACTGACAAAATAAATTTTTCCGTGCAACATATACACTAAATATTTAATTTTAGTAGATGTTTTTAACGGTGCCCTTTTTCTTTCAGGGTTGTCTTAAAAGTGACTTTTGAAGTTCTGCAATTGGCACACTTATAGCTAACCCAAAATGTTTAACTGGGATGGGGAAGTAGTTTAACACAGGAAACATTTAACTTTTTTTTCTAATTTGCAAACTCCAAAAAGAGTGTGTTAAATGTTATATAGAAGCCATTCAATTTAGCCCAGGATGAAATTATAAGGAAAATTAGCTCAGATAAGCAGCCAGACATCAACTTACAACTATTAACAATAAATTCCTGCCAGGGCTCAAGTGATTAATTGCTGTCCGTTCCCAGCGGATATTGAAAATGAAGATGCGCCGCTTCACCCAAATAGATAAACCCATTTTCTGCAGCTGCCCTAGCTTAAGAGGCAAAGATGGAGTTCAGAAAGTAGTTTACAATGATCAATGCCTGTGTGCATGTCTGTTGCCAAATCGCCGCTGAATTATAAATGTATCTCCACCGCTTGGGATTTGTTGATTGGGCCCATATGCGGAGTTGGCTCATGGGACGTGTGTTTTTTTAAGGCCGACTGTGACTCGAGTCATTTGGGCAGGTTAGGCATGATAGATGGCGGAGGATGATTTTCAGTGCCTTTTCTCCAGGTTTTAAGCAACATGGGCACTTGGCTCCTTTGCATCCTCTTTACTTCTTATGTTAAATAACCATCAGGGCGCACAGCCCAGATACTGTTCTCTGGGACCAACTTCATATAAGTTTATGCACTTGTGTTAGAGACATACAGACAACACGAAACAACTCACTTTAACGAGAAAAAAAAATGTCAGCTGAGAGTTGATATTATCCGTCGGAAACAGTGGCAGCTCCAGGATTTTTTGTTGGGGTCTTAACAGTTCAGAGGGGGTGCTAAAAAACTAATTAAATTGAGTGAAAGTAATGATTGCTTAAGCTTCAGCTATCTAAATAGCATGCAAATTCAGCCACCTTGGGTTTTTTTATATACAGCAGCTTCAAAAAAGTGGTATTTTGTGTGGTATTAAACTTCTCATATGCCACTGTTATTAGTAATAACTTTTAATGCCAACTGCCAAATATGACACTTACAAATTTATACAATTTATGAACACACATAGAAAAGACAGAAAGTAGGGATTTTTTTCTTTTTTCATTATTTTATTTTATCGTTATCTATTTTTTTTTTTTTTTTTACACATACTATTTAGTCATTTTTCTAACAATCAAGTGTCAGTCACTCTCAATGTCAACTGGCAGGAAAACATGGTAAATTGGTATTATATATATCTATATTATATAGAATATATCTATTATATATCTATATATATATATATATTATATATTTCATGTTATTTTTTTACGGTAGATAAAGTGCCAATAATTCATACAACTATTTACACACAGTGGCATAGTGGACGGGCATGCACTGCGGGCGCGATAACCACCCTGTGCTGAGATGCGTCGTATCATGTGTCGACGATGGCCAGAGATATTGTCAAAAGCATCAACAATTGGCAATATTAAGAGGATTCATTTCCAATTAATGTAGGCCTGTTACCTTCCCTGCTTATTTTAGCCCTTTTATTTTAAATACAGCCCCTCGTCATATTTCATAGCACGCATGATGCGCTGTCCTCATTGAAAATGTTTTTAAAAAATGATGTCTATTAATTTATACAATTAATTATAGACCTATTATTAAAATTATTAACACTGCAGTCATTAATGAAAATTAAGGGCAGCTTTATTTCGTACACCGATTTTCAAAAACAACGCAAAAATACGTTTCTTCTCATGTTTTTCACTATACGGGCCACAAGAGAAATATTAAGGGAATAATTTAAGACAGTTATATACCGTCATCAGCCTATGTTGAAGTAATTTCGTCTCTTGTTGTCTCAGAGAATATGCGCCGTTGTTAGAAAGCTCCGTCAGTTTTTTTTACTTTCTCTATAGTGAATTGACTGAGGTTCACCAGCATAATTCTTGCGCACAGTTAATGAAAGTGACACCAAACAACAGGAACATCGTTAGGAAATCCTTGGGGGTGGGGGGCTGTGCCGGGGCTAAGCAAGTTTCTGATGGGGCTATAGCCCCGTCAAGCCCCGCCCTAGTGCCGCCACTGGTCGGAAACTAATTGGGGATTTCAGAACAGAATGAAGGCAGATATGAGTGCAGCATCTGAGGAGCCTTTCTGACCAGGACATGACACTTGAAGGCTTAGGGCATCTTAATGTCACAATGCTTCTCTTTCAGAGCACGTGGCTGACAAAAAAGAAAAAAGAAACGTGATTATGATTTCATTTGTAACCAAGACACCCGCATTTGCATTTCTAATATGAAGTCACTGATCAACTTAACCTTTAATTAAATGACATACTATACTTTTTGGTTATTTGCTACCATATCAATTATTATAGTAATTATAATAATTCTAACAACAATATAATAATAATAATGACAAAAAAACTAACATTTTAAGTCAATAAAATTACTTTTGTACTGTGATGCAGTCATGGCGCTTTAGTAACAACAACACAAAACAATAATATAATAATTTAGTAGTAATAATAATAATAATAATGAAAAAACATTTTTTTTTAGAAAATGAATACCTTGTTGTACTGTGTGCAGTAAATGGGGCTTTAGTAACACCCACCAACAGTATAATAAAATACTAATGGTATAGCATAATAATTAATATTATTATTAGTATTATGTTTATAATTGAATTTTTATAATTTGATTCTCAAATCTCATATAAGCCAACAGGAAGGAAGTCAGAATCACAAGAATAAAGGACCTGCTTTGGAAAGTAGGGCACACAGAGTTAGTTACGTAAATCTCTAAATTATAGATCGATTTGGCTGCTGGAGCGGTGGGAGAGACGGCTGCTACTCAACGATGCCATCCTCGCTGAACGAACGAGCAGGAATATCAAACAGATGGCATGACCAGATGATGGGCACCACCAGATTTATGTTTCACAGTGGGTAACATCGGTGACACCATTTAAACAGCGAGGCTGTTTGGGGGTTTTCCGTTAGCGCAGATTTGTCAGGTTGGGTGAGAGAAAAATCAGGCAGCCGCTAGGGCAACAACCCTGCTCTTGAGGCAGCAAGCTGCACCCGCATTCAGCTCAATTATCCTGCTTTCCACTCTGCCTGGGCTTTTCCCCAATGCTCCAACCCACAGGTCGCTTTGTGTTTAGGGAGCAGAGCTAAAAGACATGGAGAGGGTCTTAGAGATTGTTCAGCCCATGCCGGTTTGATCATTTCTCAGTATACCGACTCTATCTTGACATGTTACTCAAGAGTATGGTGACCCAGTAACAGAATAAGAAAACAACAACAGAAATGAAGCAGAACTCGCTCTGCTTTGGGTTTATGTGGGGGTTGTTTTCGCTCCTTGCTCATTGTCTTCCACTCTCTCTTGCTCTGTGTGCCAATTTCTGGTGCTTTGAAAATACAGCAAGTTTTCCTTTGAAGTGGCGGGAATCAAACGAGGCGACTGTGCCTCTGGGTCACACGGAGCACATGCTGAAGAGCCTTCCAGCACAAATTATACATAATACTGGGTCACTGTGCAAAGTAAATGAAGACACACGGCTGCTTCATGACAGCAGCATTCCTGCAATAATATTAATGCAGAACTCTTAAAATTATGGAAGGTTCAGTTGGTTTATATGCTTTAAAATAAATCAGGTAATTGAAAAAAGAAAAGAAAAAAGATGTGGCGTTTCCTATTTTAAATGGTTTGGGGTTGGAGATCAGTGCAACATCCAATAAACATTTTTAACTAGCAAATATCACATTTCTCACAGTCAATATTTTAATTTTGAGAGAAGAAACAAAACACCTTTATAAGATTTAAGTCAGTAAGATTTTCAGTGCTTTTGAAAGAAGTTTGCGTACTTAAAAAAAAAACAATATTGTGAAATATTATTGCAATTTTAAATGACTGTTTTCAATCTGAATACATTTTAATATATAATTAATTTCTTTTCAGCAGCATTACTCCAGTCTTCAGTGTCACATAATCCTTCAGAAATTATTCTAATATGCGGATTTGCTGCTCAAAACCATTTCTGATTATTATCAATGTTGAAAACAGTTGTACTGCTTCATATTTTGATACTTCACTGCTTCCATCACATCAAAGCATGATAACTGATTATTATTATTAGAACAAAAAACATGTATTTGAAATATATTTAGTGACATTATAAATCTATTTACTGTTACTTCCTGATCAACTGAATGCATCCTTGCTGAATAAAATAATGCATTTATTTTAAACAGGAAAAATAATAATAAATTATTATTATTATTAATTTACTGTTGTTGCTGCTGTTGTTTTCTTTCCTTTGACAAATCTTACTGATAAACACTGATACAAAGTTGGAATTTATTTTACTTTTTTTTCTCTTTTTTTTCTCTGTGAAAAAAACAAAGGCTTAATAATAAAAAAGAAATTAATTAATATAATAGAAAAATCTTACTACCTGACCCCCCCCCCCCCCCATATAATAATACTACCACTATATACTATTAAAAGTCACCGAAGATGTGCCTTTTAAATCATGTAAGACCAAAAGAAAAAAACACAAAAAAAAAACAAAACAATGAACTGTAAATCATCCTCATAAGCCCTTGCGTGGGTAAATGACCAAACTGTGGCGTCAGCATCTGACAGCTGTTTGGCTGTTCTGAGCCACAGAATGTCAGTTGTGTACTTTTTCAGCAGCTTATCTCAAATTTAACTTGACAAAATGTGACAGGTTTGAATGTGAACAGGGTTCTCAGATTGACAATACACCTCTGCAGAACGGACATGAGCAGCATCGGGGAGGATTGGAGGAAGATCTGCACTCCTACTAACAAAATGGAGATTTTATTTTTTTGTGAAATATGCTTGCAATAGCATTACACGCACAATATTTGAAATACATCTCTGTTACTGATACTGTTGCTTACTCAGAAAAAAATATATATGAATATATAATCCATTCTGTAAAGATCTTTATATCCAATCTAAGAGCCCTGGCAACAACATTTAACTATATTTTTGCAAAACATCTGTAAAAGTACGCACAGATTCTCTACACAGACATCAGAAAAGAGCTTGTCTGATGGTGCATGGCAACGGTTGCTAAGGTAGAATTGGTCAGTAATGCTTTTAAAGCATGTTCAGTGAAAGATCAATTTCTATCTGACAATTATTTACAGAGCAAGAAAGATAGAGAGAGAAAAAACAATCATGATTTGAAATGTGGAAATGAGGAATAATAAGGAACGATGAACATCTCCAGTGATGCCTGGCATTTTGCTGTCAACGCTTTGCAGTTATTATTTCCCTTCCCTCAGTATTTGCATGTCAAAGCGAATGACTCATCTGCTGATCTCGGCTCCGCTGAAAACACAGACCCTTCTGTAGTTCATAGATGATCACATCCAAGAAAGCAAGCTTCTGTGGGACGCTCTTATTTCAAGGCCTGATACCTGACTGTGCTCTGCTCCAAAACACCGTGAGCTGCCTCGTTGTCGACTGAACGCACAGACAGCAAGGAAGCATCTTTAACTGAAATGGAAGCTCATAAGTAAGAAATAAACTTCATGGAAGCCTCCAGTTTGTTTTTTGTTTTGTTTCTGTGCTCTGCATTAACATGGAACGGAGATTAAATTGACTGGAACTACCTGTACATTGAACAGTGTTAATCCACACTTTCCAGCCAATCAGAATCGTGTATTCAGACAGACCATGGCATAAGCACATTCAAATCACAATTAAAATTGAAAATGATTTCAGTAGAGTTCGACATTAACATGCTGATCGGCCAACGGTGTGACACTCTAATGACCTTAAACATGGACAGTACATACAAACATTCAGTAAAATAGTCAGTCTTTAATAAGTCATTTTTATTTATTACATCCACCTTACTTCATCCACCATGCTGCATGATGGATTTTTAGAGGTTGTTGTAATGTATTATGGCCTTCTCTGAAAAGACAAAAAAAAAAATAATACAAATAAATAAATAAATGGGTTCTCCATTGGTTTTTTGCTTTGGCCTACACATCTTTTTTTATATATATATATATATATAAATAATATATATTATAATATATATTATATATAATATATATTATATTATATATTCAAGACCCACACAACAAAAATAATTTATTATATTTCTTGTTTTAATAAATTTATAATTTGGTGCATCAAACCTGTATATATCAACAGTATTTATATTCAAAGACCCCACACACAAATTATTTAATTGTTTGCAAGTAACAACAACACAAAACATTCTTAGACTCAATTTTTTAAATATTTAAAATGTGACGTGGCATTTTGTTGCATTTCACAATGAATTTATGCCCTTTTTATAATCCTTAACAACAATTATAACTTTTTTTAATTTTGACACGTGACTTGAGGCAGAATTGCATAGGAAAACTTTCATGTGCTTTATTGAATTTGCATTTAGCATTTAAGTGTCCCTTTTCTTAGTTTGCCACTAACATAAGAGAACCACCATTTATAATTAATTCATTAATTCAATTGTATTAATTAATACATTTTGGACTATATAACATTGTATTATTTTAAATATATATGAAGTATATCTTATATATTTAAACATTTATATATTTTATATTCAAACACTAAACTAGATAAATTTTTCGAGAGTTACATTAAAATGTTAAATAAAATGTGACATATGTGCCATAATGGCATAAATTGCATAGGAAAACCTACAATTTGCATTGTGTAGTTTGCATTTAGCATTCATGTTCTCCTTGGTTTAGGTTGCAAACCTCCAGCTGAGCATAATCATGCCACCACCTAACATTAGGAACGACTTCAGCATTTGAAGCGTTCCTATAATGCCTTAAAACGCTTTCTATGTAGGCAGCTCACTATGTGTGTAAGTCCACATTCTAACAGTACCATTACCCTCCAGGTACTGACCCCCTTTGCGAAAAACATATATAAAAGTAAGCACACAGTCCAGGTTATACGGCAATCTGTCTGTGCTTCTAGTAGCTAAACGCAGCATCCTCAACCTTTCCCTCTCTCTCAGCCTGTATCTCCGTCTCCACGCTCCTCTGGCTGCCCAGGGACTCAAGGTCATGGTTACCAGACAGAATTCTAGACATCTGAGAACAAGCTGAGAGTGGCTGTGGTGAGTCTATCTGTAGGGAAAGTAGAACAAGTCTGACAAGCATCTGGAAACCTGCCAGAGCCATCGAAAGGTCAATCTAATGCTACGGCTCATGTTATAAATATCAAGGGACACCAAACTGAGGAGAGAAAAAAAAAGGCATATAAATAGCTAAGTAGAACACAAGACATGATAGGACGTTATTGACTTCATGTCTAGGTCTTGATTTAGGTGTTTCCTCTACGAAAGTGGTGATTATTTAAACAATTTTACAATTAAAACTTGTTAAGATGTAAAAACAGTCCTTCAGATATACATTAAAGGAGGGAAGAGCTATATCTAGAAACCATGTTTCTGAGTTAGCACTGAGTTATGAAGGGAACGAAAGCATTAGAAGCCGCTGTCGGTTAATTAAGATTTGACGGATGAACTTGCACCTAGATAGGACTCATTAATTAAATAATGCTGTGTCGGCTGCGATAAGACATCCTAGTGTTATGGAAGTTGCCATCTTTAATGTACTTTAGTCGCTGTCGCTATGATTACAGGCGTTATCGCAACAACAGAAGATCAGAACAGCCAACAAAAACTAATAACAGTTGTTTTTGTAATGAAAGCAATGCTGAAGAATACAATATTAAATATACCTACACTTCAAAAATGTAAAAATGATCAATTTTGTTTTGGCAACTAACTTAAAATAAGTTAAAGTGCTAAAGTACTAAGATTTACTAAAACCATAATTGATAAAGTAAAAAAAAAAAAATAATAATAATACATCTATATATATTTTTTTTTACTTATCAATTATGGTGTAGTAATCTTCGTATAGTGTGGTGTGTTAAAAAAAAAAAACATTGAAAAAGCACACAACAAAATTACTTTAAACCTGAAAATATTAAAACAAAAATTCTAAATTTGAATAGTATATAAATAATGCTAAAATTACACAATAAAAGTCCCAGGTCCTGTGTTCTTATGAATGAAGTGTCAATCAATCAAGTAATTGTAAAAAAAGGACAAACGCTGTGACTACAGTTCAATCCCCAAAACTGCATAGCAATGCACTAGACACGACTCAGAATATCTTAGCAACTGCATAGCAACCACACACTACACTCTAGTAAACAAATAATAAATAATAATAACCAAAAACCACCCAGAACACTTTAGCAACCACATAGCAACACACTAAGGGCCAGATTTGAGCTGCTCTTGGTAGATTGCGCTGGTCATTTTAGAAATGATCTGGCTGCGTCTCTGTTCTTTAATGTGCACATTGTTAGTAAATCACCCGCAGAATTTGCCCCTCCTATCGGTGCTTTTATGGAATTGCGCTCTAACACTAATTTGCCCTGTTTAGTAAAGCTGGCCCTAAGAAACTCCAACCAGCTCTTTAGTAAATGTGAACCATTTATACTTATGACAAGTTAGAGGCCTGATGTACAGTATCCTCAATATTAACATGCATGCTATACATTACTGGAATAAACTAATAAATCAACTAAAATCAGTTAAAAGTTTTACTAATGAATGGCATGACCCAGATCAGACCCAGTCAAGATAGAGTTAAAATTGAGCAATCTATAACATTTTCATTTGGTCATGGGTCAATATCCTTTGGTTAAGTTGTTGAGTCGTTATTGACCCAGAGGTCAGTCAGTCAGTCAATTCACCAACCTGAAGGCACACAGGGGACTAACCCACATCACCACGTGTCCAGCATCTTCATCATCTCAGCACTTCATTTCCATCTACACATGTGATGCGGTGAGGAAACATAGACAAAACATTAACACAGCTTATAGTTTTTGCGTAACACTATACATTAAGGTTCCTATGTTAACTATATTTAATGCATTATCTAACAATGAGCAATACATTTGTTACAGTATTTATTATCATAATAAATACAACTGTTCATTGTTAGTCCATGTTAGCTCGGGTCCAATAAATACCATTCATAAATACAACGTTTGATTTTAATAATGTTTTAAATGCTGGAATCATTAACTGAGATTAATAAATGCTTTAGAAGTATTTTTAATTGTTAGTTTATGTTAACTTATGTGGTTAAAGATGACAATCAGAACAGTTAGGAAAGTGTAACAAAACATAAAATAAAAAACCCTGAAATAAATACGTTTAAGTACTACAAAAGAAAAGAATATCAAAAATATACAAAAAAAAATGATAGAAGACAAAGGTCCAGTTTTACTAAACAAGGCAAATTAGCGCAAGAGCGCAATTCCAAAACAACACTGATGGGAGGGGACATTTCTTTAGGTGTTTTATTAAAGAACATTGACGCAACATCTCATTTACAAATTGACCAACGCAATATACCAAGAACAGTGCAGATTCGCTTAATCGCAAATAAAGAAGTCACAGTACGTTGAAAAGAACCGGAGGAAAAAATGAAGGTTTGTAGACGTTTGATAGAGCTGTATTGCGTGACTCCGAGTGAGGGTTCAAAGTGGGTGCACGCGAATCGAATGCAATTGTCATGCCGCATTGATAGGATGCCGGTCTGTAATCAGCGTGGAAAATCTCACGTGCTTCCGATGGAGCAGAATTTACTACAAATAGTACACTGTAGTACACTGACAAGTTACGCAGACGATTTTATTACGCGATTATGAAATCGAGGAAATCGTTCGCGATAATGACAGCTGTTTGCTCGCTCTCTTGTGACCTACGGCTCTGTGTAGTAAATGCTGCTTCATTTGAAAGCATGTGAAAATACCACGTTTAATAACATATTTTTACTACAAACTCACTTCATAACGTCAGTCGAATGTTTCAAATAAATCCTTCTGTGAGATGATGTAGCTTCTTACACAGAATAAGGCACGCAACATATTTCATAGTATTTAAGCAGTGATAAAGGCATTGCATTATAAATATACTTTATTTTAATGAAAATTATAATAATAAAAACTCAGATAAACCGTATATATTGCCGTAGTCGTGTGTTTATTAATCACGTTGAATCAATGAAAGCAGTTAAATCTTGTTTATTCAGCAGCAGCGAGGATGTATTTGGAGTTTCAGCGCGAGAGCGCCTTCTGGGTTTTGGATGGAGATTTACTGCTGATCACTGAACCGTGCTTCACTGAAAGATATGCATGACAATCGCAGTTTCTGTCGAATCGATTCCATTTCGATTTATCGTGCAAGCCCTAGTTTAAAGTATCTTTTTTTCCTGAAGCAAATAAAAATAACATGGCCAACGATGTTGGGATAATGTGATCTTCTGGCATTCCAAATAAATTAATACGTGTGGAAAAAAATCCTCTCCCTTCTACCACGCGCTCTCTGTTCTCTGCGGTGTCTTCTCCTAGCAACAATAATTGCAGCCATTTCAAGCGCAAAATTGTTTAAGACATGCTTTTTTGGGCGTTAAATAATGGCGCAAAATTGCATAATGTGACGAGCGCAAATGTTTGTAAATCGCGTTGCGTGATTCATTTTAATACTTTCCTCCCATAAATGTTGCGTCTGAAAGGTAAACTCCTACAAATGTATATTCAATAAGGTCAGGTGCAAAAAAAAAATTGTCCATGCCTTTTCAGCGCTTATTCTTCACTGCACGTCTTTAGTAAAACCTGATAGTACAATTTTAACGCCAAAAGACGGTTTGCACTGGCGCAAGCTGTTAGTAAAACTGGCCCATAGTCTAACAAGATTACTAAAACTTATACTAACATTAAAAAGAAAACCGAAATAAAGGCTAATTCAAGATATGAATAAATAATGTATATAAATAATACAAAAGATAAACACTAAATAATAATTAAATATATTTAAATAAAGTGTATAGCAAATAAAATCAAAACACAGAACTACTACAAAAAACACACTAAAGTAATTTTTGCAAAAGTCAACATTTACATTAAGGGGTTTTGCATGGAAACCCAGAATTGATAAATCATATTTTTCCCTGGAAATCTAAAGAAAAAAATATTAAAATGTGAATTCAGTGATGGAAATAAATATTTATTTTTAATGTCTGAAGTAAATGAACATTAAACACATCATGTAACTAAAGCAGCATGGAACGTATCGAGCCATATAGTGAATCGGTTCATCAAATCATGGAGCACTGCTTAAGGTTGAGTCACCTGGCTAATGGTATCAGTTTATAGTGAGCAATCTCTTCATGTACATATAACTTTAGAAATTTAGATTAATTTTAGTTAATCGGTTCATTCAAACAGTTCATGTAACGGAGCAATTTGAAAAAAAAAAGTGATTCACAGATTCGAGTCACCATAGTATGTACATAGTGTACTTCAGTAATTTGTTTTTAACTATTAAAAACCCCCTCACTGATGACAATGATTACACAATCCAATTAAATACAAATGATTAAATATTTATTATACTATATATATATATAGAGATATATATATAAGCTTTAATATATTAATATATATTCTATAATGATATATATAGAAGCTCCACTACGTACAATTAATCAGAGTGATATAAACTTTTTTTTTTTTTAATATGCCAATTTAGGCTTTTTACTATCCTGGTGCATGTTGAAATAAGGTGTAAAGCAATCAAGAGATGGTTGGCTTTGTTTAGGAGTAACAACTCAGCATGAAATCAGAATGCTCCTTTACAGGCTGTAATTACTTCGGCCATTGTCTTGATTCATTAGATTTTAGATTTTCTTTGCCAACCTTTTTCAATTAGTTGTGGCTTCGCCGAAGCCCCATATTTATCCAGCACTTTCACGTCTCAGCAAAGAGCTACCATTAACTAATGCATATGTGTATGCTATGTTTGATTAGGACCTCCATTAATAGAAGGAGCAAGATGGGGCCACTTTAGTAAATGCACAATAAAAAATGTAGAAAACATAATTTCCATGCCCATTAGACAATATTTAAATGTCTGCATGGGGGGAGAGCTGTGTTTGAGTGTTGATGTGGTTGTTTGACAGGACACAGTGAGTCATTTGCTTACTTTAATAGCTTTTATTAATTGTTTCTGTTGAGTCACAACAGGTGCGTTTCTTAATGGTACCATGCAGACTTGAAATTTTAGCGTGTAATCCAGGAAGAAATCATTTGGAAATCGTTCATACACAAAATTATCTCGCAAGCATCAATTTTAGTTCATGGTGCATGCAATACGTGTTTAACATCTTAAGAAATGAATAGTAAATATGTTAAAAAATAATGCATACTTACATGAGATGATTTGTCATGCTGAGATCAGAGGACCAGCTGAATTATTCCGATTATTCACTTTATGCCAATAACTCGCAAATAATCAAATACATATGACTGCAATAGCATCAGGTAACACACACACATTTGATTTTGAGTGATGCTGCAGACAATATACAGTAAAAGAGTGCAACTTTAATAACCTTAATTATTATACATTTCTTTTATTTGATGCGTTTCATATTAATATACTTTTTCTTTGTGTTTTCTTGTATTGTTTGCAGTAATTATCTGCACCTCAGCATTGTAATATATTATAAAACAGTATGCAATGACTTATTGAGTGTAAATTTTAATTATAATCCAAATTATTAAATGGATGCCATCTTATTGGGACAAAAGCCCTCCCTACACCTACCGTAACCCTACCCGATACTTTATTTTCAACTTTTTGATTATTTCCTTCATTTTTATAAAAAAATAAATGCTTTTCTGATGTGATTTGAAATTTGAAAAGGGAGAAAAAACGTTCGCCAAAAGGCAGATTCGAACCCGGGTCGATCGCATCAAAAGGAATAGGCTATGACACACACTTTTACCTTACACACTGAATCGTGGATACCCCAATGCACACGTTGGGGTGGAAGTTCAGGTATAGTCTCTGCCTACAAGGCGGGCTATTTGCACTTACTGTAAATAGACACTCCAATTTATTTATTTTTTTATTCCCAACAGTTAAACAGTTGCCCCCACTTCCCGCACCTATGAACCTGATTGATTATCTTTTAAGTAATTGCATTCATTTAAAATTGCACATGTTCAAACCCGATGTCTACCTGATGGACATTAATTTACTGGACAGCTTTCAATCAGCAAAGTGAATCCAAATGCTTCAAAAGCTTTTAGTGTGTCTATTTAACAATCAAATGCAGTGTTGTGAGGAGAGATATCCCTGCTGTCATGCCTGAATATGCTTGGTGTGGGTGCTCTCACCCGAGCTGCTCTGACGTGGCTGTCAGGACTTCTGTGATGCAGATAACTAGTTGCTGATGGGGTGGTCACAGTTTGCCAGGCATCACAGTTTAGTCACAGCCAGAGTCGCGGCTGTACACAGAATGTCATGAGTAGGTTTTTTTTCCCCTAAAGGTACTTGGTGAAGTGGGACATTGGTCTTGCGTTTCAGTCTGAAGAGGACGAGGTGAAACGCCAAAGAGCTGTGTGAATTTTCTTGCTCCACCCTGTAGCCGTGTGTTTCTTCCTGGCCACTGTCCAGCGAGCTGAATACGAGTTGACATGATGCTGATTTATACACAGAAGGCTCGCCATCACAGTACATTTGTGCTTTGCTTCTTATAGAGTATGCATGAAGTGCATTAGTTGCGTACCTTAGTTGTGTACCTTAGATCACCCTAAGTCTACTTAAATAAATGAATAAATAAATACAGGGTTGTGCACCATTCAGTGTGTTAATAAATTAAAATAAAGTGTCTTTAGAATGCCTTTCAAATTCCAGTTCAAAACCCAAATTTGAATTGAGGCAGGATGACACATAGAGAGGAGAGAGAGAGAGAGAGAGAGAGAGAGAGAATGGTAGACAGAACAGCAGGATGGATGGATGGAACGACAAGTAGGTATGTGAATGGATGGATGGATGGACGGACAGATATGACAATAGGCGAATGGATGGATGGAATGATAGGTAGGTAGGTATATGGATGGATGGATGGATGGAACGATCGGTAGGTAGGTATGTGGATGGATGGATGGATGGACGGACAGACAGATAGAACAACAGATGGATGAATGGATGGACGGATAGATATGACAATAAGTGAATGGATGGATGGAACGATAGGTAGGTAGGTATGTGGATGGATGGATGGAACGATAGGTAGGCAGTTAGGTAGGTATGTGGATGGATGGATGGATGGACAGACAAATAGACACTAGCGATGGATGGATGGACGGACGGACGGACGGACAGACGGATGGATGGACGGACGGTAGATATGGCAATAGGCGAATTGTTGGATGGAATGATAGGTAGGTATATGGATGGATGGATGGAACAATAGGTAGGGTAGGTATGTGGATGGATGGATGGAATGATAGGTAGGCAGGTAGGTAGGTATGTGGATGGACAGACAGACATATAGAACAATAGATGGATGGAGGGATGGATGGAATGATAGGTAGGTAGGTATGTGGATGGATGGATGGATGGACAGACATGGCTGGATGGAATGATAGGTAGGCAGGCAGGAATGTGAATGGATGGATGAATGGATGGACAGATAGAACAATTGATGGATGGATGGATGGATGAATGGATGGAAACGTGGTAGGTAGGTATGTGGATGTATGGATGGACAGACAGGACCAAAACCAAAGTTTGTCTATTTTAATGATAGGACAGTAGATATAGAACAACAGAATTATGGATGGATGGAATGATAGGTAGGTAGGTGGATGGATGGATGGACACGCAGATGTTCATGACAAATGAATTCCAATTCAAATTCAAAATCAAATTCTTGTGGGATTCAATTTAAACTCACGCTTATGAACTGAAAAGGGAGAATTGAAAAGGATAGAAGTGAAGGCTAATTCTTCAGTTCTGAATTTTGCACAACCCTAGTTCATCTGGCTTTGGCTGCCTACAATTCTGGTCCACATCAAAGCAGATTCAGTTCAAGAACCGACCACTGACAAAGCAAAATAACTAAGCACAGTTTGGCATGCATACATGAATACTGAATCTCACCATCACAAGCACATGATAGACGACATTTCCAACCCAGATGACCTTAATGGCACATCTATGTCAGTCAGACGCTTCTCTCTCATAACGCTGATCGTTTCCAATAAATATAAAACTTGAGGCCATCACCCTTGAGAATTGATTAAGGTATTTTCAAATGGATTGGTTACACTATAACACTGTATAGCAGTATAAAAATAGACTGTGCATTCTGCAGCACAAACAATTTCTATCCAGAGTTGAAATGGGAAGACAGAACCTGTCTTTTCTGTTGGCATATTGACAGACACACAGGATATGCCCCTTTGCCCTCATCTTTACGCTGTATGTAGTTCTTCAGGCAGTTTGTCTGTGCCGTCTACATCTTCCATCAATAAAGCCCTAATTAAATTTTTCGCCATCAGATAACCTCCAAATATCTCAGCAGCTAACGCAAACCCATCAATCTAGCTGCCATCCCTGGCTGGATATTACTAAAAGAGACACCAGAACTTTGTTTAAAGGCAATCTGGGCCTGCTTCTCAGGTGAAGGTCAGAGTTTGAGCAGAAATATTGGGGTGGAGCGGCTATGGCTAGATGAGCAATAAATGACGGGGAACGATAATGCAAGACAGTCGTCAGTAGTACGGGTTGAATCGATGTGCCTTTTCATGCACCGCTGTTTTTAACAGCTCCTCAGCTACATACATTTCCTTCCCCTAATGAATCGTTATTGTTTTCAATCTGTAAAACGCTTCGGCATTGAACACTAGCGCTCATACACATTCTAGGTGAATTCACTAAACAGCTGCACCACTTTAGTGTGTAGTATTTCAGTACAACACTCTAATGGACATATAATGCAGTCCACTTGAAAGGACACAATGTGCACAAGTATAGTCCTGTTATTAGGTCTGCATGATTAATCCGAATAAAAGTGAAATCCCAATATGGCATAGTGTAATTACTAAAATGTAAACGCTGTAATTTAATTAAATGATTGTGTATTTCTACTGTATTTGGGAACGCAACAGGTGCCAATCAACTTTACAAACTTGCAATGGGAATTGGTTATAAGCGGAGTTTGAAAATATTAGTTAATATTAGTTGAAATATTAGTTTGGTAATTTTACAGTTGTACTTTTAAATTAGTATCATCATTATTATTATTAGTATAGTAGGTAGTCTCTTCTAAAACACTTTTTTTATAGTTTCAATATTATAAGGTAATATTATCATTTAGTGTATAAATGTAATATTAATAATACTAAGTATTAATATTATTCTTATTATTATTACGTATATTTTTTATTTTCATTGGAATATCTAATATTAATAATTTCATAGTCATATAGATTTTTAATCAAGAATTTTTTTGGCCAAATTGTGCAGTCATAATTGCAATTTATTATCAAAAAATTCAATTGATTTTTTTTCCCAAATCTTTCCCCACACCTACCTGTGAGGCCTTAAAATTGTTCCTGGTGCTGATTTTTATTTTTTTTTTCACTTAAAAACATGCCTTTTCCAATGCAAATTAGGCTCATTAAAGAATGCGCTGGATTCAAATCAGTGCTGTTTTCCTGGTGCAATTATTAGCCCATTACTGTCCACGTTTATGCATGCTTTGTTTCTTTTGTCTCACTTATACACACAATTTATACATTTGCAACCAATTTCCTACATGCAAATTGCGGTCAGCACGTTTGCGTCATATGCAAATAAACATCTCTTCTGTATCTCAGTGTGAAACTTCATATAGCATCAGATGCACAGAACAATAAGGATTTATGTGAAAGAGGGAATACTTGGTTCTTTTTCAGCCCACACAGCGCTTTGCTAGAGGAACAACCCGCGGTTTACAGTCGGTATTAAACCGTAGCTGCTTACATAGGTGAGAGAGAGCGGAAGACTGATGTTTTCTAATTCTAATTCGTCTGCTCCCACCATAAAACACAACACAATACCTCCAGAAGCCAAAAGCCGCACCGTAGGCGTCATCTCTCCTTCTCCATTTCCTTTACATTTTTATTTCCCTCCAGAATGCTTAATCGAAGTATTACATTTGTGCTTCCCTCACTCTCCGGTCTATTATTGTGCTATAACCACATATCTCACATAAACCCGCCCCGAAATGGCCAGTAAACACAACAAACTGGGGTTTTGTTTAAATGAATGATTCTTGATCAGAATAAGCTGCGATATGGAGCATTTAGTCAAGAGAATGCCAGCATGTCACCTACACCCTACATAACGATCCCTTTTTATCCCTCCATTCCCTCCTGGCCATAGTGATAGCATCTGCTGCAATGCATGATCAATATGTTTGGGTTATAAAGGGCCCGGCTCTGACAGCGACTGCGCCCATAATATATGTGCAGCTCGGAGGGGCATCTGATCCTGTACAGCTGTGAGTGGATGGAGTGGACCTATAGCGAGACGCTCAGTGCCAGCTATCACTTAGCCACTTAATCAGGCCCACCTTCCCCTCATCCAAAAAGGTATGGATTGGTCGAGAGGAAGAAAAACGGAGGCTGGGTTGCAGCAGCTTCACTCGCTCAGCCTTAAGGAAGCTCGCCAGTGACAGATTGGTGACATTTAAAGATGTGCTCGCTGGAAACAGAGAGCTTCCCTTCCTGTGATGGGACATTTGGGTATTACTGTGTGCGCGAATGTTAGTGAACACAATGCTGTAGTCTGAACGAAGGAATTTTACATGGGGAAATTACTAGCGTGACGTAGGGCCCTATGATTTCCATGATGCGGAAAACGCAGATGGAATCCAGTCATTTACAGAAATTTAAAGTTTAACGTGGAATGTCATGGAATTTGTCAAAGGTTGGATTAATTATTTAAAAGTACGTCATTACACTTCAATCAAATCGCGATATGGACTGGTATCTGTAAATATTAAGTCACAAAAAACATTTAAAATATGAATCGTTCATGTTCTGTGTGTCTCGGTGTGGATGAATGGCACAGATGCGCGGTTTTGTTTGCTACTCGTACTGAAGCGCACGTGAGGCTCGTGGTGATTTCAGCGTCTGCCGTCTCAATATATGAGTACATAAATGCATGAACAATGTCTACAGAACTGCTCTGCTAGTCATTTCCTGAGCATTTTACGGTTTCATTTGAGTAAAACCATATCCAAGCGTGCACAGTGAAAACACAACAGAGACAAATCGCTCCAGAAAAAAAAAAACAAAAAAAAAAAAAAACGGACTTTGACAAATTCCAGTAGGTCTTAATCGTGTGATTGGATGAAAATAATATTTGAAGCGTGCCATCACATTTAGGGATAAATGTGAATGCTTCAGAGGCACTTCAAAATGACATGAAAATCATGCATTCTGTAAAAGTTGAAATGACACAGTGAGCACAAAGTATTTTAACATATAAGCCACATAAACTGGTATACATGAATGAATGAAGGAATCCTCCAAAACATTTGTTCTAGGTAAGTCACAGGTGCCAATGAATTAATGAATGAAGGAATCCTCCAAAACATTTGTTCTAGGTAAGTCACAGGTGCCAATTAATGAATGAAGGAATCCTCCAAAACATTTGTTCTAGGTAAGTCACAGGTGCCAATTAATGAATGAAGGAATCCTCCAAAACATTTGTTCTAGGTAAGTCACAGGTGCCAATGAATGAATGAATGAATGAATCCTCCAAAACATTTGTTCTAGGTAAGTCACAGGTGCCAATGAATGAATGAAGGAATCCTCCAAAACATTTGTTCTAGGTAAGTCACAGGTGCCAATGAATGAATTAATGAAAATCCTCCAAAACATTTGTTCTAGTAGAGTCACAGGTGCCAATGATGAATGAAATGAATCTTCCAAAACATGGTTAGGTATAGTCACAGTGCCAATGAATGAAGGAATGAATGAATGAATAATTATTTAATTAAAAAATTAAAAATAAACAAATAATTTAAGAAAGAAGAAAGAAAGGTTATCTCTTTTTTTGAAAATTTCAAAAAGTTTGCTACGTTTTAAATCAAATCAAATAAACAATTTTTTTCATGAACACACATTTCACAAAACTGTGTGGCGCACTTGTCCACTTTATAAATTGAATAAATGTTTTTACTTCAAAGGAAGACCAGCAATAAAAAAGATGTATATTATGCCAGGACATTAATTCAAAGATTATTTATAATAAATGTAACATCAACAAGTTTTTTTTTTCACTATATTTTCAGTACCTCTTGCTAGACAGTGTGTGGGTTGAGAAAGATAGCGAATACATCAAGAAGTCTGTTTGATGTGCGTTTTATCTGCTAGATGTAATTTCCTCAACTTCAAGATTGCTAAAACGCTCCGGTCTAATGTTCGAGCGACATTTTCATGATGCCAACAGTGATTCCACACCAGCGGTACACTAACATCACTACCTGGAGAGATTTAGATTCAAAAACATTAGGACTTTATTGTGATGGCAGTCAAAGTTATTAAATGGTGGCTTAATCACAAACTTTTTAAAGACAGAAAACAAGATCGTTATGCATAAGTGTTAAGTTCAGCAATTTACACGTGCATTTAAATGCATAAATATGTGCACAGAAATAAACACTATGACTTCTTCACAACAATTTTTTATCAAGTTCAAACCAATATAATGGTAGAAACGTTTTAAGTGAATTGTAAATAAAACTTAAATATCTCAGTACTTTTTAAATGAATATTGCAGTCTTTATACTTCAAAATGTCATGTTTTATTGAGTGCATTACTTGCCGTTTCTTTGTAGTTGTTTGTGAAATTTACTATCAATTTCTGATTGAAAATTGTTTTCTTTTCAGTGGTATATTTCTCAATATGACACTTCAGATATAACGTGACACTTTATAGGACATGCTCATTTACAAATGTACATGCACATTTAACCGTGTTCGTACATGACCTTTCCTCTAGCAACTTTTGAACCGCTGTGCTTTGTTTATATTGTTCTGTCCTGATCTATTATGCCTCATTTGCCACTTTGGAGAGTGTAAAATCAAAGTGACCTTTAATATTTCATACTTTGAGCAGGGCTGCCATTTACTTTAGATCATCTTCAGTCCCAGAGATCTAAAGCCACAGGCACTTTCTACTGTTGTTGCTGGTCATGGTAATTTCGGGTAAATACATTTTAATGAGGAATAATATGACATTTATTTCTTGTGGTGCACTGGAGGTTTAAGCATATTTCAAAGGGACATATCATGCAAAACTGAATTTTCCTTGCTCTTTTGAAATAAGAGAACTTGAGACAGCTAAAAGCTCCTTCCCCGAGTCCAGCAAGACCAATGAATGAAAGTAAGCTGCAAAAAACAGCTATTAAAAAGCTTTTATGGTTGTGATGCCACATCCACTGAAGGCAGCTAACACAATTCCAGAACAAACACTAGTGACAAATAAAATAAATAAAATAAAATGGTAAAATAACATAATATAAAATACATAAACTATATTGTAACAACTACATTATTACAAATATATTCTTATTATTATCGGAATGCACAGCTAAAAATATACGCCAATTCATGAGGAATAGCCTCCATAAAATAATAAAAAGAAAATCAAATAGTATTATTTTAATTTATTTTGCTTAATTATTTACTTCCCCGAAACGTTGAGTTTCCAGACACACTGTAAAATATTCATCAATTTTTACGATTATATTAAGCCCCAATAACCTAAATTAATAAAATATTTGTACTATTTTTATAATTTTAATGTTATTATAATATACAACTAAAATACCACATTTTCATGATGTGTGTGTGTGTGTGTGCCTAATTGTCCCCACAAGGATAATAATACCTGTAAATTTTTTTAGGTCCCCATGAGGAAACAAGCTTATAAATCATACAGAATGAAGTTTTTTTGAAAATCTAAAAATGCAGAAAGATTCCTGTGTGGGGTATGTTTAGGTGTAGGGTTGTGGTGTATGGCGATAGAAAATACGGTTTTGTACATTATAAAAACCATTACGCCTATGGAATTTCCCCGTACATGGACACACCACATGTGTGTGTGTGTGTCTGTGCATGTATTTGCACAGACACACACACACATGTTGTGTGTCTGTGCAAATACATGCACAGACACACACACACATGTTGTGTTGCCGTTCAAATACTGCACAGACCACACACAGCACACACATGTTGTGTGTCCATGCATGTATTTGCTAAACATATATTTTACTTCCAAAACATTTTATTATCAGTATACACAGCTACGTTTGCACTTTTAAATAGGTGTCAGTGGAGGAAACATCATCATTTAGTCACATCATCTATCAGCACGGAAAGTTAGCAAACATGGGTTATTTATAAAAGTTACAAAATCAAAAAGTTGAATATATAGTTAGTCATTCAATCAGATTGCACACAAGTCAGAATCTACTTTCCGTGATCATGCATGTGCATCCTTCAAATGCTGCTAACATTTATTATGCATCAGTACTGGAAGCTACACATCATATAATCTTCTCACTTGAAATGTTGTGTTCGTTCCCGACACCAGTGCCTACACGCATACTGTCTGGCACATCGTCAGGACAAACGACATCATGCAAATGATCGGAATATGACGGATAATCATAACAGACAAGAGCTTCAGGGGACCCATGACAGATGTCAGTGTTTGATTGTAAATGCCAGCCCTCTGAAAATAATTTAAAAAATGTAATAAATAATTGGCCAGCATCACGCCGAGCTTTCCGATGCCCAATCTAGACAACAACGTGTATCGCCTCATCAGAGCTCATGTCCTTCCCATCATGCATTTGCGCACTGAGGAAATAGAGGTGCTCAGGCCTGTTGAAAGATACATGAAATTGGCCATCAATGTCCTCTGAAGAGATTTAAAAGGATTCAGGCCAAAAGTGATTGTTTTCTGCTGGGTGTGCTTATCTGTTTATGTGTGCATGTGTTGAGGAATAAGATTCATTTCAGCTCTCAAATGAATTTCTCTGAAAAGAATATCGAGAGGGAGACGCGGTCACATCAGGACACTGAGGGGTCGCGGAGGTCAGATTACAGTGCTGAAGAACACTGAATGGTTAAGCAAGATAACACAAATCCTTGAGATGCACAATGATTGCTTATGTGACCTGCAGTGACATGTGACACAGACAAAAGAGATGTATTACTTCTGCTTGCTAAAGCACACCACACTTGTACTATTGCTTGCATGCAGGACTATTTTTTTATGTTTTTAAACCGTGATGTGATGTGATGTGATGTGATATATGATGTGATGTGATATATGATGTGATGTGATACATACTAAGTATAGTAAGTTTTTACAGATTTTTAAAAAGACGTATCATATGGTATTGTTAAAACAAAACAAAACATTATTTTTTTAGTTTTTTACATATTATATATTAAAATTATTATTATTTTTTTTTAATAAAAAAAACAACATTAGATAGTGACAAACTTGTCACTGGTACTCAAACAGAACAATAAAAATGGGAGCAATCTCTGAGTAGTACCTTTTTTTAAATTGGAAGCTGGTTGCCAAAATTAGCAACCACTAGGACAAGTTGTCAAGCCAGCTTTGATATGGCAGTCAGCAAGTTTGAAACATGCAAGCACCACTAATATTTTGTACAGAACATGCAAAATCTAGTTTGATACTGCTTTTGAAAACGTACATGCACTTGTGGGTATTTTTCAGCTGAGAAATATAATGGATGCTGGCTGATTGTGAGAGTATTTACATTTTTAGTGTCATGCAGGTGTAGAAAAAGCCATCCAGCTGGGTCTGGGCAATAATTGCCCGGTCTAGACGGAAAACACGTTCATTGTGCATTTCAAGTGTTTTAGCAGTTTGCAAGTGTGCAGGGTCCAGTTGTCTGGAAAAAGTTCAGCGAATGTAATTCTAGACAAAGCAAACCACGATCAAACTTCTAAATGATAAACGAAGCCGTCCTCTGACTAACTCAGCCTCGTTGGCACGAGGTTCTCGTGATCATCATGACAATATGCAGTCCGATTTGGCAGACACGAGCTGTTTAGCTCGGCCAGATGATGACAAATGGAATAGCATGACCTTGCGAGACAGTTATGCAGGATAACTGACTGGTGGAAAGAGTCCCACTCAAATGGAATTAGCCGTGATTGAAGTGCCATGGAAACAGATGTGCTAAGTTCAGTCATGCCTTATCAGCACATAACTCAATGTGTCAGTCTAGCCGTGACGCGCGCTGCAAGTGTGTTCACGTCTCTTGATTGATTATTTTCTCATTCTCTTCATGATCATCTAGTGTGACCCTTGCTTTATGTCATGAGCCTCAGGATTGTGCGTCGCTTAAAAACCAAACAGAATCTTTGGTTTAACCGTCAAAACAGTTTTTGTGGGAAAAATAGCAGCATGACCTTCAACAAAAGCTTCTTTTGAATTACAGTCTCTTTAATACATCTGATGTTTCTCAAAGAGAAGAAGGAAAGCAAAAAATGGAGACGGATTGAAGAGTTTTGCATTGCCTCACGCTTCTCAGATTTTTCTGAAGAGATCTCAGAGGCCCACGAAGAGCTTGATTTGTAAACGACACCAAGTCTGCAATCAAATGTTTGAGACTAAAAACAACCTCGTACATTTTCTCATCAATTTGTCCTAGATCAAATTCTCTAAGTACACTAATTTCATAGCTTTTTTACTGTATTCTACAGTTGAAAGTAATTGAGTGAACAATCGATGTGTTGTTAATATAAATGTAGGAGCCTGATGAAAATGCTCATTTTAGATGAAAATTTCAGACAGCACTTAGAGGCTTTTGCATTGAACTCTTCTATCGATAATAATATATATTTAAATTTTATTAGTTATTTTTATTTAAATAAATACATATGCCAAATAAAGGTAATTGTTGGCAACAAACTGATAAACAAAACTAAATGCAAATATAATGTAATTTTATTCTTATTTATCTTTATGGTATTTTTATATGTTTTTAACTTTAATAATATAGTTATTATTTTGAATAGTTTTGCAATCTGTATACATCATATTTGTAATCTTATGTGCCTATTTTTATTTAGAATTAATTATTATATATTTTTTTACTTTTTTTATTTTATACATTTTATATATATTTTAAATGTAATATTTAAGAAATCAAAATAGACACAAATGATACAGTTGTCGCCAACAAACGTAATAAACTCACACAAAACTCCTCAGTCTCCTGATCTCTCAACCTCTGAGCAATACAATTTTCATCTGATATATAATCATAATGGATATTGTTGTTAATATGCTATTATGTTTAATAGCATTATATTCATATATTACATTAGAGCATGTAGTAAAGGTAAAACATGGTTCCTTCATATCAAAAAAAAAAAAAAAAAAAAAAAAAAAAAAAAAAAAAAAAAAAAAAAAAAAAAAAAATGCTTCTTCCGAATGTGATTCGAGGCCTAAAATGCCCCGTTTTTTTCCCTTAAATGAATTTGGATGGGGAGAGCGCAGACGTGATGCAGAAAGACATGGTGAGTTTGCTGTCCTGTGTGTGCGGCCCTCAGAAGCCCAACAGGCCTGGGAGGAGCCAACACTCTGGGAGCCGTCTGATGGAATAACACTTGATGGGAAGGGAAGCTATATCAAAGATTTTCCCTCGAAATAGAAAAAAATGTAAAAAGTTGATTATGTTTCCTCGTTTTAGGACGACATCATCTGTCTAAAACGTCGGTAGCACTTAAAGTCAGGCTTATAAGAGCTGGCGATGTATTATTCAGGACGCTCAGCGTTCACAGTGCTGGATGAGGCTGTGTAAATTAGCCGAGGAAGGGAACGTCTTATAGGTGCTGCAGAAGAGCGAGCTTGAGCAACATGCCCACGCTCTGACACAGCACTGAGGCTGTTACCTGGGCAAATATATTTTCAGGATCATTTATTTTCCGCTTGCATTTTTATGATGGATTAAAGAAGCTTTATGCACATGATGTTGTATTTTTAATGCACATGAAAGGATGGCATTTAAATAGATTTCCTCTTTTGTAACTTATCTAATACTATCGCATTTTAATACATATCTAAAACACTTGTTGTGAGAAAAAAATCAATATATAGATATATATATATAATATGATAGAATATAATATATATTAGATATATCTATCCCATGGACCTTTATCATTATTCTTCTTTCTTTTTTGTTTGGAAAATCTTAATCCTATATTTTTATTTTGTTAATTTTTTTTATTTTTTTAATGTTTTTTGCAGATAACAAATATTAAAAAACTTCAATGATAATGTTATATTACAATTTTGTATTTTATAATAACAAAATTAAAAAAAACGGTGAGTTTACAACACTGACAGCTATATTTCTTTATTTTTATTTCTTTATATTATTTAATACAACAGTTCTTTCTGGTTCTATAAGAGTGTTGATATTCGAGTCCAACAGAACTCCAACTAGGGATGTCAAAAAAAAATTTGAATTTCGAATATTCGTCGAATAAAAATAAATTTGAATTCGAATTTTAGGTCTGCGTCAGCCATCAGGCAGCCTATCAGTGGCGCACGAAATGCGACGACGATGTAAGTATCATTGCATTTGATTGTTTTTGTTAGTCTATCCAGTTGAATCCACTAGATGCGGCGCTGCTACGTTGCTCATTAATATATAGCGGAAAACGAGAGCATCAGTGTGACGAATATGTTGTTTTATGGCGAAACTGAAACCAAGCCTTTCACACAGAACGCATATTTATCACATTTTCTAGCAGGGCATCTATCACCGTTGCAATCGCGTCTCGCACAAGAGAGCGGCAGGTTCAGAAAGCCATGTAACATTAATGTAGGTTAAACTTTAAAAAAACATTCATTAAGACTATGGCAGTTTTCCCCCATCCCACTGCATCTTATGTTTTTAAATGAAGAAAGTAGCCTACTCTTTGGGATTGGTTTTCGGTCCTTTGTATTAAACTATACATACATGCATGCATGATGCTGTTTTGTTTCTAATTGTTTAAGCAGCTTAATTAATTATAATTGGTTTATAAAAATTATTTTAAACATTTTGCACTTTTTTCAAAGATAGTCGTGTTCTTTTTATTATGCTTTGAAGAAACGTGCATAGTATTTTGCTCGATGTGTCCTCTTGTGGCCTCAGGAGAGAAGTCAAAAGCTTTTTTCCCCCCTAACTAAAATTATGCCTTTTAAATTAGAATATAAGTCGAATTTTGATAATATTTAAGTGGAAAATTCAAATTTAGTTTTTCAGTAATTTTGACAGCCCTAACTCCAACAGCCGTTTCACCGTTTGTATCACTCCGCTTGCCGAAGTTGCCGTATTTCTCACAAGAAACGAGCGAGGTGTCCATGGTGTTACGCCCAAAACCCCAACCCCCCCCCCCCCCCCCCTTGCTGGATATTCATTGGTAAATAAATATCACACAGTAAAACAACAAAGGAACAATTGTTGACAGTAAAGCTATACAAGTTTAGATAATTTAGTCTGTGATAAGATTCATACAGAAATCTCTGACTTTGGATTGTGGACATTTTGAGATCTCTTCAGAAACAAATGAAGACATTCATGAGATCTCTGCGGTCTTCTTCACAGCAGAACAAGTAAAAAAGTGAAAACTCACCTGTCTTTGCCCTTTAAAAGTTCTAGCCAGTAACAGTCCTTCGTGATTTATGCTTATGTTCTATCATTGCATTGTTTTTCGAT
This sequence comes from Sinocyclocheilus anophthalmus, assembly GCA_018155175.1. Lineage (NCBI taxonomy): Eukaryota > Metazoa > Chordata > Actinopteri > Cypriniformes > Cyprinidae > Sinocyclocheilus > Sinocyclocheilus anophthalmus. Next base: position 195,621 of record JADLZN010003207.1, read on the forward strand.
ACAAAGGCTTATAAATGCATCTCTCTCTGATCTCTGATTGAGCTGCCGGCAGCTTTTGGTTGGCATCTGTATGGGCACAGTTTTGGGCACATTTTGTACCATGGGCAGGTGTGAAACATGTTTTCTGTGGGCTGCAGCATGTCATGGAGGTGTTGCTGTATTCATTCTGACTGACAGCCTATTCAGAACACAGAGCCGGCATTGACTAATAACAGCCTTTCCCTCGAAAATTACAAAATATGTAAGCTGTTTCTAACATTTCTTTTTAAATTAGGATATTGCATAATGAAAATAAATAATCTTTGTGCTCTGAATGTACTCCACATTTATTATCCCTATGTCAAAAAATCATGACAATCATGTATGAATTCCTGCCAAATTATGCCAATTAGCATAAAGTCAAAAGTCTTGCAATTTCAAACATAATTGCACCTGATTTGAAAAAAAAAGGTTTTGCAAATTAAATAAAGTGTTGCTGTTTTAAATGAATTAATTTACTTTTAGTCTAGAGCAGCTATTGTTTTGTCACTACATGGTGTCTAAAGGGAAACTTTACATACAAATAAAAGTACTGTCACTTTAATTTATAATATTGTTTATATTATACTTGCATACGCTTTGTCATCATTTACATTTTGTATGTAAAACATGTTTTGCATGTAAATAATTTTATGTTGCTTGTTTTTTTTAATCTTTAAATATTATCTTATACTTTTCCCCTTTGGATAAGAAAGAAAGAAATGTTTGGATACCAAAAATATTACTTTTTCCCTTTGGAAACTAACTAAGTAAGTAAGTATGTATGTAAATATATATGCCCACACACACTATATAATTTGCATCCAAAAAGAAAAAAAGGTTACAAAATATCTAATATTTTTAAATAAACATCAAACAACATTAGATTTTTGCATCCAGAAGCATACACAAAAAGTAAATGATGAGAACGAACTATTTAGTTGCTTTAATATTTAACATCAATGTTAAATATGCATTGCTTCTTCTAATGTATTCAGACAACACACATTAAATGACTCTGTGCATCTTGCTTTGATTCAACAAAGCGCTTCAATCAGACCAAACCTTCTGCTGACAAACGCAGTCAGCGAGCTGCTCGGCAGTCGGGTTTGTTTGCTGTGTGCAAATACGACGTGCAAGGCTAATGGCGCGATCAAGATCTCTCTGCATGCTGCAGCTGCATGAACACAAACACACCGACAGATGTGCGTCCAAACCTCACGCCAAAAATCACTTGCATTCCACACAATTGAACAATATTTCCACTAGCCCGCTCTAAATTCACTGTGCATTTTGGGAGTCTCTCTGCAATCTCCAAATTCTGGGAATGAAGGGTCGCCGTGTCAGCGTTTCTCATAAAGAGATAAGTAGCCTATGGAGGCGAGCCGATGGGCTTGGACTATCTCGTGTCCTTCGGAGGCACGGGGCACATGGAGGGCAGGAGCCCTGCATCATACGAAACAGCTCAATTCATTACAGACTTATAGCTGACTGGATAGATAGCTGTCTGGTTCACGGAGTAGGGTGCGGACCCATTTAAAGAGCAAGTTAAGGCCACGCTGAGAGACGCTTACAGTGCCGCTGATAACAACAAGTCAGTCCAGACACTTCAACAACTACAGGAGAGATGAACCTGGTTTGGTTGACCGACTGTATTAAACTCATCCTGAAAGCAAGATTCAGATGGGATTTGTTTTTAAAATAATGTTTCAGGAGATAATTACTCTGTAATTAGTCTTTTCACTGGGACAAGCATTTGATCGTTTCGAAAAGTTTCAAAGAGAAGCTGTAAAACGAGAACGGTATGCTGCAATCGCAGACAATATCTTCAGACATGTTAGCCACTGAATGCATGGATGGATGGATGGATGAATGAAATGTTGTGAAACCATTTTGACTAGACATTGTAGCCAATATTAAAAGAAATGACAAGCTAAAATGAAATAAACAAAATAAAACACAACAAAAGCACAGGATTCAAGCTTTAAATGAGAAAAGTAGCATGGCAGTCATGTACAGTATTCTTTCCTAACAAATGTTGCTGTTTTTATTTAATATTTTTATTTAATATCCACACAGAACTGCTAGTAAATTGCACAATTACTTAGAAATATCAAGCAAAAGATACATAAAAATAAATAAACAAATAGATAAACAAACAAAAAATAAATATTTTCGATGTCACTCAAATTAAGCAAATTGCACAATTTAAATTACTAAAAATGTCAACTGGATTTAACTTATTATTTTAATTTAATTATTATTATTTTTATTTATTTTAAGGTAACAGTTGAAAAAAGCTTTCTTCTAAAGCATACTCAAATAATCTTTGGAAGATAGAGAGATCTAATATATAATATATATAAATATCGTATATATATATAATAAATATTATATAGATATCTACTTTTTGTGTATTTTTTATTTGTTTTACAACAAATAGATTACTCTGTATTTTTTTTTAACCACACACACACACTAAATTTGAAAGATAATAAAATCCCAAAGAATGTTTGTGAAACAAAATGTAACTTCTTCAGAGAAAACTAGTCCCATCCGAATAGGGTTTATGTGGTTGAATTATTCCGTTTATTTGCCTCTTTTTCCCCAAGCTTTCATTGTCTCTCCATTGAATCAATGGAGTATTGCTCGTTATAATGACTGATGCACTCAGTGTCTACATGTCGCTGTAGTGTTTGTTTATTCACACACTGTGCAACTAAAGCACATTTCTGTGGCTGCTTTAATCTCACTTCAGAGACCTCCGTAAAGCCTTGTTCATCATTGAATGTAATCACGTATTTGAATGACGCAGAATATGGAAATAGCTCAAACAATAATACAGCTTGAGAAATACTTTTTGTGCCATATGAATACATTATTTTTTGATTTGTGTGCACTGGACACACTTGATTTTAACACAATAGCATACTGTTGTGTGCATTGCATTAGGACGACTGCTAAGCTAATGCATGTGATACAATGCTTGTAACCATAAAGTACCATTACACCAAAGCTAGCTTTTCGTAATTAAAAATATGAAGAAATCATGTAAAAAAAATCCACAGCTGAAGATAACAAAAGCTTTACAAAAGCGTTGTAGCGTTGACTGTATTCGCCAAGATTGCATAGTTATTAACAGACAGTAAATTATATGTGTGTGTGTGTGTGTTGTGCGCAAGCGATGGTAAAACAATAAAAATGTATGTATGTACGTATGTATGTGTGTGTGTAGAATTAGATATATATTTTATATATATATATAATATGATACTGATTTAGATTTCAGGTGAGAATAGCACAAATGCACACAATTGTAAGTGTCAGCTCTAAAGCAACCCCCGCGCCTCTATGAAGGCTTTATGATTATTTGTCCGTGCAGAGCATCGGACCTCCGCTGGTAGCCACTTCCATCCCAACTTTTGTATCGCAGTCGATCCCCAAGGGGGACTGACACAGAAGGTCATACCTTGACTGACTGCTAAGGATAAATCCTGACAACTAACCACACTTGTGGCTTGCAACTACTGAATTCAATTGCATGGCTAGACGCCAGGGTCTCGGACGGATGCCGGCTCCTGCCAGGCAAGATAAAAATGATAATTGAAAGAAAAGAAGAGGCAAACAGAGAAGAGGTATCACAAGTTGAACAACCGGACTCCTATTGCAGTACCGTTCGATGCCCTCAGCGCTCGCTCTAACCATGGCGGCGCTCTGCCAACATACTCGTTAGCATGCTTCAAGTCACGCGAGAAATTATTCATATTGCTTTCTCTTGTTTCTTTCCATTGGGAAATGATGAATATTTTCGCGCTTTCTGAATAGGGCACAGAGGCCTCTTAGCACTATGTGAAGAGACGTGCACATGAACTGCCTCGACAGAAACACACCGCTGCTTTCCAGCAGGCATGTCACTCATGTTCTTCACTTGATGGTGACCCTATTCTCTCTGCAGGTTTCTCGGGGGAAAAAAGGGGAAGAGCAGAGGGAATTAAAAAAATGGAAGGACGACCTTGGTATGAGGAGCCGTCACATCTATCAGAAGAACACAGAGTGGGTACAAGGCAGGCATTCCACAGTGGGTCGATACACGCACTGATCCCACATCACTTAAACAAACCGTAAGGGAGGTGTTGGTGGACCTTAGTGGACAGTGTCGGGGGGACATATACATGCCGGATAGGCAAGGCACGTGATTTCCTATAGTTCTTTAAGGACAATACAGCTTGTGTCCAAGCAGCTTTACAGGAAAAAACAGAACACACAGTGATGCAGTGATGCCAAACAAATTCACGGTTCCAGGAAGCAACGCTAAAAGACCAGATAAAAGGCATTTACAAGAATACCGTAAGATAACAGTAATGTGAGAACGGCAGCAACTAACCCTAAACAACCCAAACCCCTAACCCGATAATACAGTAGTGCTGGGGATTAATATGACGCAGTAGGGAATGGAAAGCCCTGTAACACGACAGCTGAAATAGTGGGGACACGGGATTTGAAGGTGGCCTGGTTCAGGGATTAATACATTGAATACTGAGGAATTTAAGGAATGACATGGACTGACTAATGGTTCGTTTAGGGAGTAGGGTTTGGCTTAAGGTTACTTGCATGTAATTAAGCATAATTTATTGATATTTATAGTACTAATGGTAACGGAGTAACGTGTAACGAGGACACCTTAAAATAAATTGCTACCAAACAGTGTGACCATTATATTTATTTATATGTCTAAAGACTTTGATAACTGTTAACATAAAGTACTGTTCATTAACCAGAATAGAAATATTCACGATTTTGCTTAAATAAAAATACAGAACTACAGCATGTTTTACACTCTGTCCCTGACTACGTAGAATTAAAATGTTCCACATATTGCATTTTATTAAATAATACATAATAATAATAAATAAGCATGGAAGCTCAAATGTCTGAGCTTCCGGGTTGACCATGATGCACTCTTTGTACAGTATGTGCATTGACCATTGTTCATATGTGAATAAAAGACACTACTGTCTTTATACATTTCAAATCATGTGGCTTGACTTGTGATTTTTTTTCCCTTTCCATTTCATCATCCACAAAAAGCAAATCACATGTCTAGCCACATGACTTGAGATTTGAGTTTCCATAACAGAAATATGTAAAGAATTATAATACTAATTTTTTCTTAAAAATAAGTTATGTTTTGGAATCCATGGAATCTTTCCATTCGACAAAATGTTCTTTATAGTGAAAAAAAAAAAAAAACAGTCCTATTTGGAACTTTTTAAGATTGTGCAATATTCTGATATCTAGATATTTCTTGATAAAATACAAGTCTAGGGGATTTTTTTGTTTGCTCCATCAAATGATAATCGCAAGTCAAGCCACATGGTTATCATCCATGTCCATAAGGCTAATGTGTAAAGATTAATAATACTAATAATTACCAAATACCAATAGCAATGCTGACCTTAGCAAACACAGCTATAGCCTAGCAAAAGAATAAAGCAAAATAATACAAATATATATTTTCTTATTAAAACACATTCCCGTGACTAATCAATCAAAAATGCTAAAAGGACAGTTTCATAATAATTTATCGCATAAAATGTTGAAAAATGGTCCACCTGTCTTGTCTGCTGATTGAAAATCCACAAGAAACATAGTGACACACTTAGACTGCATTCGAAAGGCTCACATAGAAAAGACAAAGCGTGTTTGTGCATGACAGCTGATTGTTGATGACAGCATGTCGAGCTTAAGAAGGATGATTTACTAAATTGATTAAATAAAATCATAATAAAACCTTTCATAACGTAGTCAGACAATCTCACCCTCCTTGAAGTCAGCACAGATTCATATTAGCACGTTTGAGTAGAACAAGATGAACGAGATGTCATTTCATCTGCCTATTACTTCATAACTTGCTCTCACCTCTGATGATGGGACTTAATTGCACAGTCAAGATGATGTGCGGATAAAATACAATTGTTAAGATGATGCGTGATGGTATGAGATATGGGTGTTGGCCTGCGCCTGCTATAGCCACGACTGTAGCTCCAGCGGAGAGAGAGACATTACAGACAAACGCTGCAGGCGTCGCAGTGTAGATGCTTTCTAATGGACATAATCAGTTCAGTAATTATGCATAAGTGCAGACAGGGACAATAAATAACACCCTCACCAAAGTGAGGAAAAACAGAGTGTACTGGGAACTTTAAGAGGACACTGCATTTATCTTCACATTATCCTTAAAGAACTAAATACATTTAGAAAAAAAAAAGATATATATAATATATTACAGATATTATTATGTGGGTCCTTGAAAATAATAAATAAAAGACGCTTTGACGCCATCACTGGTCAAAGTGACCCGACTGAGTTATTGTTTCTTATCTTTGTAATAAAGTATTTCCGCATTCAGATTCCGGAATTCCCTGAATAATTTTTTTTTTTTGATCATCACAAATTCCTCCTTTTATTTTTTCTTCTTTTGACTAAAACTATTTTTTGTGTCACTACCCTTCTAATGCACTACATGGGTCTAAAATGACCCGTATTCATGTCCTATGTTATTTCAGTTATGTATGAGTGTTTCTTTGCTGAATCTCTGAAATAAATGTTTTTTTTTAATAATTTATTAATCCAGAGTCTTTAAATATGTTTTTGACTTCCAACAATCATTTTGTAAATTTTTCCTTCCTTACTTTATAAACAAACACATTTTTGGGGGTATTTCTACATCAGTTTTACACACAAGGGTCTAAAATGACCCATAATAATTTCTAATGTTATTTCAATCATGCCTGAGCGATTATTTGCTTACTCTGAAAGACAGACATTTTTATCCTTATTCTTCCTGGTAGCCATCTTGTTTATGCTGCTTAAATTCTTTTTGATTTCCACAATCATTGTTTATTTTTCCTTTTTTCACTTTATAAAAACACAGTTCTTTGTTTTACCTCAATTTTACACCAATGGGTCAAAAATGACCCATATAGAACCTTGAGATGTTTATTTTTTGGAAGTAGGAACAGATGTTATTGCGAAACCTTTCACCTGCCCCACATTTTCACAACCAACATGGCTGCTTTTGTATAAGTTATGCATTGTCTGATTGATATTCATTAACCAAGAAACATTGAATCGTGGGGAAGATAACGGACATAATTATTTGAATGTAGGCTAAGTTACCTAATTAACTAATATTTAGCTAGGTCAACAAAATGAAAGTCACAATAATAATATTACATATATACACAATATATTTCTTGCTGCCTTTTTTTTTCTTTTAAATTAAGCAAAAGAGGTAGATTAATTTTGACATACATTACAGCCTCTCGTCTCAAATCTTTGTAGCAATCAAATCACCCATGGGCCTGTGAAATTAAATGCCCGAAGGAATCGCTCTTTAGCTTCACCCTTTCATTTTCCTTGGCACGGGAGTCACTGATTACACGTCAACACTGTTGCTGACCAATCATTTATTAAGTGAAAAACACTGACTTTCCTGGGATACGTTGAGATTCGGCTCAAATCCAAGGTACCCTTGTGAAAAATTGCATCAGATTCAGTTCTTTTTCCCACTCTTACTGTCCCAACCCGGTCCATGACTTCCGATCTGCTACGTCCATCAGAGTCCCCCCTTTCCATGTTCATTGACTCTCTTCACTCACACTGTGCCCATCACCCTGGACCTTTACACTTCCCATCATTCAAGGCACTGATTGCACACAGTCCTATTGCACTCAGCACGATGGCACACAGCTGTTTTCATATCCACTCATATCACTATTTACACCCACTCTCACTTGCTGTTCGGGCTGCCGAGTATTGTATGTGCTTATCGCCCACAGTGATAGCTACTCTACAGAGCCCTCGTTAGTTTCCTAGGCCAGCCTAGTCTTGCCTTGTCTGTTTTCTCAGTTTTTGATCTGTGCCTGTTTTTCCTGGATTTATCCCTTTAGTCTCGCCCTGGATCCTTGCCGATCGTTGACCTACGCTAGCCCTTAGACTATTCTTGTGTCTTGCCCGCCATATACATGTTTGCCACCGTTCAACCCTGCCTGTGTTTCTGACCTCTCTGCTTATTAAAGGTTGCACATGGGTCCGCATGTCTCGCGTCTTGTCAGCCCCGTTACACTTACACTATTAATAAAGTCATTAAACGTAATGATTTCCTTACAGGAATGTTCCAGGTAATGCTCTTTCAATATTATGACATAATATTCTAGCACCATAAAAAATCCTTTTAATTTTTAATAATTTAAAAGCAGATTATTATTATTACTACTACTACTGTATTACAGTAATATAGTATAGTAAATAATTTAGGAATTCTATATTGATACATTTACTATAACTCAAATGAAAAAAGTAAACATTTGTAACATTTTACTTATGTATTTACTTAAGTAAATAAAAATAAAAATTTTTTTTTTGAACGTTTTTTGTTAAAATTTGATTTTTTTTAATCTAATAAAAACCAAAACTGTTTCTGCTTATCAGCAAAATAAAAAAAATTCCAAGACTTTTCCAACTCTGACTGTAGAATGGCCCATATATTAAAAAGAGACTCAAAAAAAAAAATGTAAAAAAAATGCATGTATTATGAAATATGACATAAATTGACTTTACATAACACTTATTTTTATTTTTTTTTGGTGGTGGTGATCGACATTATGCCACAAATCCTGTTAACAGAGCTTAAGTTGTATTGAAGCCAGAACATTCATTTAGTGTATTTTAGCCAATAAAGATCCCAGTAAACAAAGAAAGAATAAACATGATCTTGGAATCAAGCTCAGGTTATTAATTCCAGCAACTCCTGTCCTGAAGCGGACACTGGTGAGAGAGTAATTTCACCCTTTACTTCCAGGTGGGTTAATCTCATAGGCAATCGATGCCATCAGTCACCGAGGAGAAAGATTTGCATCACTCAGGAAAAACAGGTTAGAAGACACATGTTCACGGACACACACACACACACGGAGTGGCCTATTGATCCCCAGCTTGTCTCTTTCCCACAGCTCCAGAGCATTTGGCTGTTGATGTGCTGATGGCCTCACATGTCGACCGCTGCAGCCCAGCCCAGGAATCCTCTGGGATTCTGACAGCTGTTACGTCTTATGTAAAAATGGAGGCTAAATGGATGATAATCTTGTGTTTCCCTAGTAAAGGAAGGGGAGAATCACTGAAGCATGGCCTTTTAGTGATGACAGCAGAGTGGACTGAGTTTGCAGATCTGTTACAGCTCAGTCTCACAACACAAACCCTGCTCTAGAGATATTTCATCTCTCACGTCTCTCAGCAGCCAATTCACATGATTTTGTAAAGGTTTGGTTTTTCTAAGATGTTGGCAAATGATGAAGGATTGTATTTTTGTAATAATTAAGATTACGATTTAGGATTGTATTTTGGTCATAATCAAGATACATTAAAGCAATGTTCCAGAAGCAACTGAAAACTGAAAAACAAATTCAGTGTGTTTATTGCATTACACAAATAATCATTATGTAACCGCAACTTTGAGAAAAGTTACATTTTAGAATTGCAAATGTTTCAATTCTATACAATCATCTTCTTCTTCTTCTTATTATTATTATTACTATAAAACACTAAAATTTACTAGCCGCTGAAAATCTACATTTGCAGAAAATGACATTAGATTTTTATTTTATTTTTGTCTAATACTTACATGAAAACCTAAAATACATTTCTCAACGATTCAACCAAATAATGCACTTGCCTTGCCTTGCCTAAAAACAAATCTTGTTATGTTACACAGTTTTGGCTTCTCAAGCGGTTTTCCTCATCTTGAAGATAGCCAAGGCTTTATGAAATCAGCCTAATTGAAATTAAAACAACCCCAGAGGGATCAGTTTGGTGGTTCAGGTAAAACTTTATTAATACATTACTTACATGAGACTCTGTATCTTCATCGACGAAAGGAACTCAAAGAACCCATTTGCAACCTCTACACTGGCAGCAACTCCCAATTGACTCCAATTAACTCTCCGTGTTTTGACCTTAAAATTGAACTTACAAAAAAAAAATCACTAACTCTAATATAAATAATAATTACACTAAACTTTGTTTATTGATCTATCTTATCTACTGAAAATTAAATGGTCTGTATATACAGTTTTAAAAAAATGTTCCAATCACCTCTAAAACTAAACAAATAAAAAGAAATGTTATTGCAAGTATATTGCATTACAAATGATCATGACAAAACTGGAACTTTGCAGATCCTTGCCTGTTATAATTGCAATTATGTTTTAATTATATTCACCCAAAATCATTTCAATTTAATCAAAAGAGTACGTAATGTAATGCTTTAAGACGAAAACGATTTTGCCAGTTGGCAAACAAAATAATAAAATCCATCTTGAAGCCTCGCTATATACTAAATATTTTGACTAATCATGTTTTAATTATCATAAATATTTTATATATTTTATAATATAGCCTTCATCCTGAAGACTGCATTGATTTTAGAATGTTTTATCATTTCCATATTACTTTTTTTAAGAAACGAGAATGAAAAGCCACACTGCTTAAGAACCATTTTTATTTGTTTACCTGTTTTTAACACTTTATCTGTTGTATCTTGAAAAATTAATATAAATAGTTTTTTATTTTATTTTTATTTTTTTAATAACTAAACAAAAAAACCGTTGTGAGAGCCATGACGCCTTAAATGCTGCCTAGCAACTTCCTCTTTAATATACAGTCATTTTATTTTTAATTAGCCGATTTTTATAATACAAACATCTGTCCAAGGCAAATCTAGCAAAAAATAGCTAGCAAAGTTTAGCTAAAACCCATCCCATTATTATGACCTATTGGTATTATCGCTCCTAACAATTCTCACCAGCTTATCTCATTCCTTATACATATAATTTGCAGATTCGTGTGCGATGGAAAACTATATCAAAAAAATACTCACACCCGTCAAACTGTGACACAAGGACATGCTTTGCAGGATCCGTCATGACAGTGCCACGTTCATGACTCTGGCACATGCACAGGGACTCACACACACCACATACACACACACACACACCCACACACACACACAACACACACACCACACACCCACACACACACACACACACACAAAGGAGAGAGAAAGCGATGAGCCATGCCAAATGAGCAACCTCCATTCCTGTCAAAATGGTATCGGCCATAACAAGCGTGCAATCTGTTGTTTACCTACCACCAGTCCATTTGTCATTCAGACAACTCGGCAAAAAACAGTTAGTAAACAAACACTCATAAACAAATCTCCTGCCTCGGAGGACGTTCACCACCTATGGTGGGACAAACATATTTTTCATCAAGCTATTGCGTTCGTCGAACAGTTGTGCACACGACTGACTTGCATCAGATGTGCTCTGGCCACTTAATAAAACAAAAGCACTGATGTAGGTTAGGAATAATTGTCGATGGTTATGAATATTAAATGGCGTCCTGAATTTAATGGGTTTAATCAAATTATTCAACTTTCAGAGGTCACCGCTCCATTTATACTATCTTTACCACAAGTGTTGCATTGTTATCGATCCCAACATTTTAGCTTGTATCCACTACTTCTTTACCATTCAGCATCTTTCCTAGAGGACCAACGAACTTGTCGTTCAGAATATTTACTATTTGTACTATATACCTATATATATTATGATATAATATATACATATTATTTAATAATACACACATATACACGACCATTACAAACATGTCGTATTTCAAAAAATAATAATACTTCGGTTCAGCAAGACTGCATTGACTTTGATCAAAAGTGACATTTTGAACGCAACAAAGCAGATTTAAACATTCTAATATCACTTGTTGAGCAATAAATGCATGCGAATAGATGATTTTTTGTGGAAAAACAGCTTTAGTTGTAGTAGCCATTGTCTCTAATATCAAATTAATGAGGTCTTCCACCATAGTTTCAGTCCCCCTTTTGGTTTTTGTTACTCTATTTTTCATCAAATAAATGCAGCCTTTGTGAACAAAAGACTAAAACCAGTACCTGATTGCATTTCTGGCACAATTTAGGTTCATGCATACAAACTGAGTTACCGTAAATATCTGCATTCCTCTGATACATTTCTTTTAGGAGTTGTTAGGATATCCCCATCTACCACAACTTAGCCCAGCGGAGATTACTATACCACTATTTAACTACTTGAACACCAGACGAGTGTGATAATGTGATAAACACATGAGGGAGTGTGTTTAGAGTAGGCGCTTGATTGAGAACCAGTATCTTGGTGGCACATTTGCAGTGGTGAGGCATGAGGGTTGGACACAATTGGCTAATCCTTAACAATTTGTTGGAAGTCAGAAAAGTTGTTTACAAATTAGCATGAACAAAGATAGATTGCTGAAAGCCACCAGACCGTCAGAGGTTCAACTCAGCAGAAAATGAAGGCGCCTCGTCAGCAGGACATGTCTTCATTCTTCAATTCGCTGGTCGCATCTGGACTGGCAGAATGCAGAATCAACATTACAAAGCTTTCTCTTGATTTCAAAAACATGGTTATACATGGTTAAAGGGGAAGTGCAAAATGTGTGGGAGGTGTTCTTGGATCTACCCTTACGTAGAAATAGTAACTTAACTTAAAAATATAGATATCTACGTATATTATAATATAATCCAAGTAACATACTTATAAAAATACAAATCTAACATTAATTAAATACAACAATTACACATACATCATTTTTGAATTCACAGTGGATAATTTACATTATCAAACATCTTATGTATTATGATACATATTTAAACATTTTGCAATAATTTTGTAAAAAATTACATATTGCATTTTACACTTATAATCAATGATTTATCCTTAATTTCACTTTGTACGGTACTGTCTGATTTGATTATACAATTTGCAATATTTCATGTGATGAATAGTTCATTTTGATGAATAGTTCAAAATGTTAAGTATGCAATACACATTTGTGTATTTTTGTTGTTTTATCTTTTTTTTTCTTTGCCAAGCATACAGTGCAAGGTTATTATTAACTAAAACTAAAATTAATACTTAAACTATTAAAAAACCACTACCAGCAAGGAACTTATTTTTTATTTCTAAAATAACTAATAAGAAAACTAATAACAAACATAACTAAACAAAAATGTATCAAAAATTAAAATGAACATCTAAATATTAATTAAAATCATAGTCTAAAAAAGGGGGGAAATACCAATGCCATTTAAAAAGCGGGCAGTATTTTCTTGACGACCAAGGATATCTGGAGTTTTATATCCTCCTAAACTCGTGTTATAATTTAAAATAGTGAACAATCAGCTTACTACTTGCACTGCAAATACAGTTCCAGGCAAGATGACGAGTTTAATAACAGATGACAGGGTGTATCGCGTGCATACAAACACTTTTATTACTGTGCGGATGTTTGGATGAATTGACTATCAGATTGGTAATGGAAGCTCATAATGGTTCTGAAGCTGAGAAGCCTTGCTCATCTATGATTTTCCTGCTCAAAAGCCAGGAGGGAATCACACGGCAATCGCCTTTCACAGCAGAGACCGCGGAATTTGCAAACACACCCACATCTACAGAAGACATGCGTGAGAAGTGAATTCGCACAGATGCACGACACTAAAAAAAAAAATAAAAAATAAAAATACTAATCATAATAATAATATAATAATAATAGTATAGATATCATATCTAACTATGTAATAAAATAATATACTAAGAATAATAATATCCAAAAAATGAAACGTATAGTTTGTAGAAACCCTTTTTAAGGACATTTAAAGGAAGAGTTCACCCAAAAATGTATTAGTTGAAAATGTACCTCAGGCCATACAAGATGTAGATGAGTTTGTTCTTCATCTGAACACATTTAGAAATTTAGCATTACATCACTTGCTTATCAATGGATCCTCTGCAGTGAATGGTGCCGTCAGAATGCGTCCAAACAGCTGATAAAACATCACAGTATTCCACCAAGTGATCCACAACCCTTTAGTCATCATTACCTTTTTGAAGTGAAAACGCGTGGTGTTGCAAGAAACAAAACCATCATTAGAGCATTTTAACTTTAACTTAAATTTTTTTCTGGCTAACATTTAAGTCCATAATTCATAATAACACTTCCTCCAGTAAAAAAAAAAGTAAATCTCCATGGTGTCCTCTCATAAAAATCCACTGGCATATTTGTTCAGAGCTGTTTCAGAACTGTGCATATTGCTCTCCTGATTCAGACAAGATAACTTCTTCACTGAGAACGCATAGGTTTAAATTATTATAATTATAGTATAGTAGTTTATTTTTTATTATTTGTTTAAGTTAAAATGCGATATGACGTGCTTCACTAACACATAGGTTTTTTCACTTCACAAGAGGCATTGTTTTTATGAGCTGTTTGATCTCATTCTGACGGCAACCATTCACTGCGATCCATGTGACAATGTGTATGCTACTTTCTCAAATCTGTTCTGACACAGTATTTGAGTATCTGGGATGCCTTTAATCTGAATAATCTTGGAGTCCGACTTGAAAACACTGTTTAGCATCCCATCTCCAAGGGTCCACTACTGGAGCTTTTTGTTGTCCTCTCGATTGGAATATACATATAAGACATGACAGGCGGTTGTCATTCCCATTTTTCTTAGATAGGGGAATGCAAAAAGGGTCTGAATCCCATCATTATGCGATTGCCCCACAGTCCACGAGTGCCAGGCCTTACTAAAACAGCCAATTAACATAACACATCCTTGCCTATTGACGACTCATAGTGAGTCTGAGAGAGTCCAGTAGTTAAAACTGAATCACAAACCACCACTTAGCTCTAGCTAAACTCCAACGCTTCACCAGTTCTCGAACTGGCTCACCTGACCTACTGAGTAATTAGGATATTTATTGAAGTAATGACCATCAGGACATTTCACAAACGAATCAGTTTTAGAACACTGAAGCAATTGCAAACATTAGCGTATTGTATTTCCTCTCTTCTCTATTGCATTTATAAAGAGGCTAAGGAAAACACAAGAAAACCACAACACAGATTGCAGAGAACAATTGTCATTTAACAACAACACAACAAAAACAATCCATGTACTGCTTTGAACCAAAAATAACCAGGATCAAAGAAAGTAAAACGACTTAAAGTACAATTAACACTTTAGACGAAATCTCTCATGTACACCATCCGCATTATACAAATACGGTAAACATAATATTGAAAGCGAAATAGTGTTGCTATTTACATAAACCGAAATCATTCTAATACGCCTTTTGGTGAAATGACACAGTTCGGTACTATTTTATTATCAATTGAAAATAATTGTGCAGTGGTTTCTAGATATATATCACATGGTAACCAATTTTAGTCGAGCCACCATTGCAAGTTCTCCCACTTAAAGATGAGAGAGGCCTGTAATTTTCTTTATAGGTATACCTCAACTATGAGAGAAAATGAGAAAAAAAATTCCAGAAAATCACTTTGTAGGATTTTAAAATAATTTATTTGCAACTTATGGTGGAAAATAAGTATTTGGTCAGTAACAATTTCATCTCAATACTTTGTTATATACACTTTGTTGGCAATGACAGAGGTCAAACGTTTTTCTGTAAGTCTTCACAAGGTTTTCACACATTGTTGCTGGTATTTTGGCCCATTCCTATATGCAGATCTCCTCTAGAGCAGTAATTTTTTTGGGGCTGTCGCTGGGCAACACGGGTTTTCAGCTCCCTCCAAAGATTTTCTATGGGTTGAGATCTGGAGACTGGCTAGGCCACTCCAGGACCTTGAATTGCTTCTTACGAAGCCACTCCTTCGTTGTGTTTGGGATCATTGTCATGCTGAAGGACCCAGCCATGTTTCATCTTCAATGCCTTTGCTGATGGAAGGAGGTTTTCACTCAATCTCACGATACACGGCCCCATTCATTCTTTCGTTTACACGGATCAGTCGTCCTGGTCCCTTTGCAGAAAACAGCCCCAAAGCATGATGTTTCCACCCCCCATGCTTCACAGTAGGTATGGTGTTCTTTGATGCAACTCAGCATTCTTTCTCCTCCAAACACGACAAGTGGAGTTTTTTACCAAAAGTTCTATGTTGGTTTCATCTGACCATATGACATTCTCCCAATCCTCTTCTGGATCATCCAATGCTCTCTAGCAAACTTCAGACGGCCTGGACATGTACTGGCTTAAGCAGGGTGACACGTCTGGCACTGCAGGATTTGATTCCCTGGCGGCGCAGTGTGTTACTGACGGTAGTTTTTGTTACTTTGGTCCCAGCTCTCTGCATGTCATTCACTAGGTCCCCCGTGTGGTTTTGGGATTTTTGCTCACAGTTCTTGTGACAATTTTGACCCCACGGGGTGAGATCTTACATGGAGCCCCAGATCGAGGGAGATTATCAGTGTCTTGTATGTCTTCCATTTTCTAATAATTGCTCCCACAGTTGATTTTTTTCACACCAAGCTGCTTACCTATTGCAGTTTCAGTCTTCCCAGCCTGGTGCAGGTCTCCCATTTTGTTTCTGGTGTCCTTTGAAGCTCTTTGGTCTTGGCCTGGTGAGTTGAGTGTGACTGTTTGAGTTTGTGGACAGGTGTCTTTTATACTGATATGAGTTCAAACAGATGCCATTAATAAAGGTAACGAGTGGAGGACAGAGGAGCCTCTTATAGAAGAAGTTACAGGTCTGTGAGGGCTAGAAATCTTGCTTGTTTGTAGGTTACCAAATACTTATTTTACCGAGTAATTTACCAATAAATTCTTTAAAAATCATACAATGTGAATTTCTGGATTTTTGTTTTTTTTCTCATTTTGTCTCTCTAGTTGAGGGAATACCTTCTGATGAAAATTACAGCGCTCTCCTTTTTTAAGGGGAGAACTTCACAATTGTGGCTGACCTACAATATTTTTTTTTGTGCACCCACTGTAATATATAGATATATATAGATAGTATATATATAATATATGATCGCAAACGCCTCTAAGTGACATCTGACATTTTCTTCCAAAATGTAGACTTTTTGCTCAGCTCTCCATGTGTGGTTCAGTTATTTAACTTTAATGGCATTAAAGGTTCTGTGCTTGCTTAAAGTGAAATAACTAAACCATAACTAGAAGAACCTTAGAAATGGCTATTTAGAAGGAAATTTCAGATGGCACTTAGAGGCTTTTGCATCTGAACTCTTCACACATACATACATATACACACACAACATACATATGACACATACATATTATATATATATATAATTTAGCTGATATATAGATTTTAATATTATTATATATATATAATATATACACATGTATTATAATTCTTAGGTAAATGCAAGTCAAATAAAAATGTCCATGTACTTATGGTATGAATTGGGTGCTAACTGTCCTGAAGAATGATTGAATGCGTTCTAAAAACAAAAGAATATAAACAGAAAGCGAAACCTGTTTCCATGCAAATGCAGTTTCTAATATTTAAACCAGACTACTACATTAATAGGTCTTCCCAAACGTTCATTTAGACATTTCATAAAACTGGTTAATCAGACAAGCACACAGCCGTGAAAGAGTATTCATTTTGTATAAAGATTGCATAAAGAACAGCATTTATTATACTAAGAATCCATCCATCCATATCCTTAACGTTCTATATATCTACAACCCAAGCTGTAAAATGCACCACCCAATAAAGTAATGTGGTTTGGTTCAGAGTACACTAGAAGAATACTCAAGTTTCAACTGTCTTCACGGCTATATTGTGTGCGTCGGCCTTGAATAAGCCATGCTAATTTCTTAAACTGGTGGAGGCATCAACTTAGCTTGTGCAGCCAAACCCTTTGACAACAGAAAATACAATGTCAGACCTTAATGTTCCGCCCACTTCTGGTTAACACTCCGACAAAACTCAGAGAGTTTTAACAACAGATAGGTATCTGTGCTTTATAAGATAATACTCAGCTTTGTCTTTGTTTTTTTGGCCTTTTTATTTCTCATTGGTGCATGCGAGGTGTCCCAGTTAGTTACAAATAACACATACTGTTCACAAGTTTTGGGGTCACTAGATTCTTTTATTTTTTTCTATTTTATATATATATAAAATATTTTCATTCAGCAAGGATGTGTTAAATTGATCAAGTGTGACAGTCCACACTTTACAAGATATCTATTTCAAATAAATGCTGTCCTTTTGGACTTTGTATTTATCAAAGAATCCTGACAAACCATATCACAATTACACAAAACATACTAAGCAAAATCATAACCGTTTTAACATTAATAATAACCAGAAATGTTTCTTGAGCAGAAAATCAGCATATTAGAATGATTTCTGAAAAAAATCATGTGACAATGAAGACTGGAGTAATAATGCTGAAAATTCAGTTTTGCATCACATGAATCAATTTTATTTTAAATTATTTTAATAAGAAAACAATTATTTTAAATTGTAACAACATTTCACAATATTACAGATTTTACTGTATTTTTGATCATAAATGGCACCCGTGGAAGACAAAAAAAGAACGATTGCACATTAAAAAAAAATTATATTTAAGCATAAAAGAACCAACTTGCAATTCTCCCCTGAAAAAGATTATTATTTTTTTTTTTGTATTACAGAGGCATTTTCTGTAGCCACAGGCTATGTTAAACTTGTTGCTCTGTCTGACTAAACTTCATTAAAATGCATCTGAACTGAATGTTCACGCTTACCAAACAAAATTTGCATATATATTTCATAGCCCTGTTGAAAAAAAAAAAGACAACATTTGGGATTCAACAGGAGGTCTGATCCATTCGTGAGTCCTTATTAAGTTGGTTTTGGTGTCATCATGTCAGTATAGGACGCTAGCTAATGCCTCTGAACTTGACTAACGCACTAACTCCACATAAACACGGCCAAATTCGTGGAAAGACTCTCCTCCCGCGCTGCCAAGCACAGCATGCCACCGCCGTCCATTCGCACCGCATTTACAAACCAAATGCAAAGCTGTGATTCACCATAGCTTGCGAAGCTGCTTTCATTCACTGTTTAATGTTTTTTTTACAAAGTGTTCTTTATATAAGTGGACCAAGTCAAAACAGAGCATATTAAATTGCCTAAGCTCTCAGAAATAAATGTTTCTTTTGACAACTACAGTACTATCGTGTTCGTGAGAGCAATATAAAGTCAGATTGGTATCTGATATCAGAATATTAATGAAGTCAGGATGAGGGGTTGTTTTATATCACGACTCAAAGCGGTATTCTTATCTGTGAAAATGCACATTATCTCTTATCTATTCATCTGAGGACATACACAATGAATACGCCTGCTTGAACACTGTTCATCATTATGCAAAATAAATAAAAAACAGGCAATTTCATTTCATATCAGTCGCGTAAAAGAATAGCTGACCTAAAAATTAGAGTTCAGTTATCATTTACTCACCGTCGTGTCGTTCCAAAGCTGATTTTATTCCATGCAACACAAAAAGAGATGGCAGATTTGCAGCCTCACTATTCACTTTCAAAAAATGTACAGTGATTGTAAATGGGGACTGAGGCTGTCAATCTGCCATCTCCTTTTGTGCTTCACAACAGAAAGTAAGTCATGGGGGATTTGGAACGACACAGGGTGAGGAGGTGATGCAGAAATAAAAAAAAAATCACCAAGGCTGCATTTATTCGATCAAAAATACAGTAAAAACAGTAACATTGTGAAATATTATTACAATTGTACATAACAGTTTTCTATTGTAATATATTTTCAAATGTAATTTATTCATGTGATGCAAAGCTGAATTTTCAGCATCATTACTCTTCAGTGTCACATGATTATTTGGTGATTATTATTATCAATGTTCAGAATTTTGAACAGCAAACTTTTTACATTTTGAAAAAAACAGATGAAAATGTGTATCATTTTGATAGTGGCAAGATACTGACAAAGCACTATTTTTTTAGAAGACAAATTTTAAAAAAAAGCTATAATAATATATAATAATAATAATAATATAATAATATACTATAATAATTTAGCTTGCACTTGCCCAATAACTATATTATTTATAATACCTAAAATTAAAATGTCCGTTTTAGAATAAAACTGATTAAATGGAGTAAACATAAAGTGAAAGATATGTTTGTCAATGCTGAATAAATAGATATATATATATTTCTACATGTAAACAACAGAAACTTCAGGAGAAACACCAAATTGCACATATCTATGGACTCCTTTATATTCTCCTGAGCTACGAAGCAGGAATCTCTGCACAATGAAATCTTTCTGTGGGATCAGCCTCTCAATGTGTGCGTGATCATAAAACCGTTTGTTGTAGATGCATTGAGTGCTTTCTAAACTCTAGCTCCAGGGCTGCATCAAATCCCATATGGTTTGACCTCCCTACATTGATCATAGGGAGGTTTACAAACATTCATGATGTACTTATAAACCTTTTATAGGTGACATTTTAACTCCTGCCCTGAATGAGTAGAGGCATATCCACAGTTCACTCTGAATCAATGTGTCATCAGATGTTGCTACAGACTGAGGAACAGGGACCCCGGGACATGCTGTCTACTGCCTGGAGATTGATACGCCTTTAAAGACTGTTCTGGGACCAGCTTCTCTTTAGATCTAACCCTTAATCAAATCCATTATTAAAACTTCGACGGGCGTTATACATACATAATATCATTTTAGCTGCAATAAAAATAAACATAAAAAAGACTTACTTATACGTATTTTGTGAAAATCTGAGAAAAATTATCTATATGAATATTTTACTCAAAATAGTTAGGGCTTCAAATCAATGAGAAGATATAAAGATACGGTGATTTTAGTTAAATTAAAAAATATCTATACACATTAAAGTTCTTTATCTAGCATTTTGATGAAACATTCTAGAAAAATTTATCTATCTAAATACTTCATATATATATTGGCACAATTTGAAAAATACAAGCAAGAAATTCAGATATGTAAATTAAAATGCTAAAGTAATTATATTAACATTTAAATATATAGCCTACATTAAAAGTCTTAGATTTATAGAGCTTTGAGAAAATAAAATATGGCAAGATACAACAGATGAAAATTTTACATTTTGTAATAAGTTATAATATATTATAGATAGATACATATATATATATATATATCTAGAGATATAATAGTATGATATATGTGTGTGTATGTGTTTATTTTTTTATCTCTCTCAATTATAGTATTTTTATGAGACAAATAATGATGAGGGGGCAAAATTAATGCACAACATGTTTTTTTAAAAAAGACACATCTAAAAAAATATAATTTTACAACTAATTCCCAATGACAGTGAATGTAAATACTTAAAGTTTGCACTTTCCCCTTAACCACATTAACTAAATATTACTAATAATTTTTTGTCAAAGAATTAGATCCTTTAGTAGTGCAACCGACTTAAATGACAAAAGGCATAAAATAAGAGTTTCTAGAATAATATTATATATATATAGAGATATAATTATAGCACATACAATATAGATCTGCAACCAAAACCACGCAGCGTAAGTAACCCGACTAGAAAACCACAATCCTGTTTTAGGATCAGGGGGTGGGGGAAACAACTATGATTGTTATTAAGTAACAAAAAAAAAAAAAACTCCACTCGGAGACATGGAACGCGCAAGCTCAGATCCAACGGGGGTTTAAGCTTTCCACTCCAAACTGTGTGAAATCGCTGAGCGCTCTACATCCCTCCTAAGCATATGTAGGCTAGATAACTGCATCAGTACCTCCGCACAAACACCGCAGTTCCCTCATGGCGGGAGCTACATTAATTAATGCGCTGATCGCCTTCTTGTCACCGGACATGGCTTCTGAGGCGCCTGTTTGAGAATCTCCACTTGAGCACTGAACAGCCTGGGTCCTGTAGCTCGTTGTCGCAATTACAATATCATGCCAGTCTACTGTGGGAAAGCCTCGCCAGCTAAATCAGCCGTGCCAGTGAAAGAGGAGGATAAAGCGGGAGTCAGGTGTGTTACCTGGAGATATAGAGCTGCTCAGAGGGTAATTACATTAGAATGAGGATGGAAGGCGGCTTGTTAGGGTGACTTTGGCACAGCTGAGTGAAGCTGATTTACAAGTTCTCGAATTGTTAGTACTGAATGTTTAATTTCTGATTTCAGTTTTACGTGACAATGAAAAGCTGCCTATTAGATTAGCAAACAATCCTGGCAAGAAATGTCTAGTTACACTCAGAACACTATTACAGCAAACTGAATACTGCACAGTACAATACACTATACGCAAAATATACTGACATTCAGAACAAATGAGTCAAATTAAAAATGTTACAAAAACTGACATTATTGTATTTGATAAAAAAAAATTAAATACAAAACAAAATAAAAACGCATGCTGTTTTTGCAATATGTTCACCGCTGGATATGCAGATTAAATATGTGGGACCTAAATCTTCCTCTCTTCAAATCCTGGCTATAAATTGTGAGAGTTTTTATTTTTTTTTTGGAAGAAAAAAAATGTCCAATTTTTTTTTTTTTTTCCCCCAGCACGAGAGGGAAAAAAAGTCTGCCCTGCATATTTACTATGCATTTATTTGCCTGTATTGCACTAAAATAAATGCATTTTTTTAATGCGCTAAGAGATTAAACATCTTGAAGTGAACTGATGGGAAACAGGCATGCAGCATAATGAGATATTAATTCATGCTGTCCTTTTCGTCCTTACAATTATCCATGTCATTGAATGTTTACAGTCTGTTGCATCCTAAGATGCAAATGAAGTGTTTCCAAAATTAGAACATTGCTATATAAGGGATACACAGGTAGTGCAGTACAGTGCACTCTAAATGGAAGAAAAAATGCACTCTGCTCATGATTGTTGCATTTGCTGGCTGTTTTGATAAAATGTTGCTACATTTTCCAGTTATTTGACATGTATTTTTTTTTCTTCAGTTGTCAACAGTTTTTTACAAATTACAAAATACTTGAATGTAAATGATTTTTTAAAATTCATTTGTAATTTGTAATTATGCTTCTGTCATATTTATTTCAGAATGTAATTTTTTTTTATGTTTATATATATCATTTTACATAATGTTACTATTGGACTATCATGTATGACTGCCTGAAGCACTTTGATTAGAGAATTTCAGTTTGAGTTATTCCACCTCTGACTCAGTCTTGAAGATGACACACTCTCTCTCTGGTTGTGAACCGTCAGGCTTTGACACCAGCAGCAGTTCTCTGGGCCTCAAGTGAGCTCAAGTGAGTTACTTGTACCTTTACAGTGCATCCACCTGTGAATCTCTTTACACTGAGGTTTATATAAGCCTCTCAGGTGGAGCATAAAAGAACGCTTCTTCACACCCACATCGAGGAATACATTTCACAGCGTCTGTGGTACACCAGCACTATCTATACAGAACAGAGAACATGTGTCATGTTAACATCGTGTCCCTATGTGTGAATAATAAACATGCATGCCATGTGTTGTATTAGCAGGAGTCATACTATGACATGATGAATGTGTGTAGTTTTTGTAAAATCCCATTGCTTTGAGGTTGCTCGGCCATTATCTGGACTAGCATGAGGCAAGCTCATGAAAATGGTAATGAGCAGAGAGTAGACAGGCCAGCTGGTCCTTTTGGACAGCTTTTGTCATTTAATGGCCATTAGAGTAATGCAGGACCTTTTGCTGACTTTTGCACCAGCCATATTTGAGAAGAGAGAGCCCCAGATGCACAATGTTTTTTACTTCCGTGTTGCATGTGTTATTTTCCCAGTTATAAAAGTTAACAATTTTAGGTCACAAACAGTATAACAATTAAATCAACAATCAGAAGCTCATTTAACACACCAATAGAATGAGAAAGATATTTTGTCTGTGGCTCACTTCACTATAAGAATTGGTAATTGTATCTTTAACCCTCAGAGACCCATTGTGGCAAAATTGCAACGGTTGCAATTAAATAAAGTTTTTTTTTCTTCCATTTTTAATACTCAAAATGGGTTAAACCCGTATTTTAACACAGAGTTTCACACTATGAAATGTTTCATAACAACAATTTTGGCAGGAACATATTTACAATTTGCATCTGCCAAAATGCTAAAGTTATGCAACATTGCCACTGAGTTTGATTTGATACAATTAATTTTTTCTTAAATTCCAAAAATATTTAGTCATATTTGTTATTTACTTGTATATTTAAGAATTTAACAAAAAAAGTTTTTCACATCCATTCAATAAACAGTCTAAAATTCAGATAAATATTCTAAATACATTAATGCATTTTTGTCTGTTTGTTTTTGTTTTTGTCCATTTTGAATGTGCCAAACTACAAAATAATATATAAATGTAATGCTTTGTAGTATTTTCTATACCATGCACATAGAAATGCATAATATCATGTTATTTATGCGTATGTAACAAAAATGTAATTCATATCATAGATCAATAATCAATATATGTTTGATGTATTTTTGTAATATTTTTACTAGGGATGCACCGAAATGAAAATTCTTGGCCGAAGCCAAACAAAATGAAACACTGAGCCGAAAGCCGAATACCGAACACGGTTTTCGCATTTTTTTTCACCATTGCATAAATTAAATAGCCAAAATGTGCTTTTTATTTAGCTTTTCAAATAAAAATAAATCAATTACAAAACAACAATTTTAAAATAATTAAGTAACACTGAATATTTTTTTTACATTCTAGCAGACACTATACCAACAAACCACAATTTAACTTAAGTTATACATAATACACTATTTTTTGCCGCACTTTGAGACCCCCTGCTGAAATCATAGGTATGTTGGACTGTCAATAAATGCAGCTTTGCTGAGCAGAAGAGACTTATTTTAAAACATTTGAAAATATTACAGATCCCAATTTGAACACTACGTGTGAGCAGGGCCGTCCTTAGCTGACGCGGGGCCCGGTGTGAGGTGTGGAGCGTGGCCCCCTCAGTCCATTCGCGGTTCCGTGGGTGACCGCACCAGTTGCACCGCCCAAAGGACAGCGGTGTGTGAGTGTTATAATAACTGTATTAATAGATCTGTTGTAATTATCATCATCATTATTATTGTCTTACTTTTCTTATTTTATTTTAAAAATGCATAAAAATGTTACTGAGCAGCTGACGAGTAACAGTTTCAGCGCTGAATTTCCTCGCGCGTTGGACTTTGAACCCTGGCGCCGCGAGCTCATGCAGCGCTGTTTGAATACATGCAATCTGTGTATGCATTAGAAAACATAACATTCTGCAGTTTGTTTACAGGCCATTTCACAATTCCAATCATTATACAGTAACCAGCAACAACTACACTTCCTCTTCTCATCAAAGATATGAGATGCAGCATTAAGCAGTCTCTCGCTTTCGGTGCTTATATAATGATTTTTGCGTCTTTTGTGGACAATTGCTTTCACACTGCCGACATGTTTGCTTGGTTGGAATTGCATTTTTTGGTACAATTTATTTGGTCTTTACGCTTATTCGATCAAAAACACAGAAAGAGCTGTTTTTTTTAATTTTTTTGCTATTTTCGGCTGAATAATTTTGGTTGCTGAACATTCGGTACATCCCTAATTTTTACTTCAATTATGAATTTTTAGTGATAAAAAAAATTGCCAATAAAATGCATACAATTATGAATGAATGAATGATTAAAAAAAGAATTGTGTTTCTTTCTTCCATTTTGAACATTTAGGGATTGAAATTTGGCTAAAACAAGCATAATACAAATTTAGACAGTGCTAAAGAGCTGCTAGGAATGTGCAAATATACTTGTGAGCATATGATCATTTGATTTGTTGTCTGTCAGTGGCAGCATGCAGAAGTCGGAACTCTGAAAATCCGGTCTTTTACATGTATTTTAGTATGAACTTGGGCCATAATAAGTAAACAAAGCACAGCCATTTAAGAATACATTACAATTGCACGCGTCTCATTTGCATAAAACAACCAGCGTCCTCCTTAAAACGCTTAAGTGGAAAAAAGCAAATGCATCAACATCAACACTCGGGCCTCTGAGGGTTAAACATGCATCCATCTAATAAAACCAACAATTGAAGCTCATAATTCAACCACAAACGCGCTTTCCCCAGCATGGCTCTCATGCTCATGCTACGCTGATCCTCAGAGACAAACTTTTATCGATGGAACATCATTAGCATGTCATGCATCTCTTTGCAGCACAGCAGCAATAAGCGCGCTGTTCATCTGCTGGAAAATTGGCGAACGCCAGACACTTTTTAAGCACACATTAGCAAGTGTTCTGTGGGCTCCGTGTGTAAAGAGCCTGCTAATTATCTAGCGGAGAGTGAAAGGGGGAATGAGGCATGCGAGAACCAGAGTGAGAGAAAGAGGAGGAGGAGTCTTTCGTCTTCATTGTCCCGTTCTTTCCTTCTCCACCCACGTTTTCTCATTAACTTGCATCGCTGATGTAGGAGAAACCTCTGGCGTCCCATGAGACATTTGATTGTGGAGCATTAGGGGAAAGAGCTGGAGCAGAGGGAGCGGAGAGCTTTATGGTCCCATGGGACGCGTGATGGCAAAGCATTTAGCCAGATGAACACTGGGGGATTTTTTTGCTATAATTTTGTCATCGGAGACAAATTTCAGGAATCTGTGTTCCCGTTTGTGTTATGATCGTAACCAAAATTTTTTTTTTAAAAAGTTTGCTCTGAAGAATGAGAAGTCAACAGGACAGACTAAATAACACTGACACTGGGACTAAAAACTAAAAATGTGTTCATTTTTTCATCCCATTTTCACATGTATGAATGATTCTGAAGACATTATTTTATGCCTAATCCTGATTTCTAGTTGTTCCACTCATTTGCGGATTGTTAAATTTAAATTAGTTGTTTTGAATGTTTCATTCTGACATTTGTTTTATGCTATTTTTAGAGATGATCCATATATCATTTGAACAATCTTCATTGTTATTTTGGGTGGAAAAAGAAAAACTGTATGTGACATTTATGTATGTAAAAATTTCCATTGATATTTTTGAACTCGGCATCATGAGATTAGGTCATATTAGGCCTTTTTTCACAAATCAGCAGAAAGATGGCCATGTAACTTATTAACACTGAAGTGTTTTTTTTTTTTATATAAATGTAAGAGTTTAAAATGCCTTTTTTTTTACCATGTTCTTGACTACAGAGATGCAAGCACAGGTGCTCTGCGCACTCTCTGAGACTTTGACATCAGATCTATGATGAATATAAAGTTAAAAAAAGAAGCATTTATTAGAAATACAAATCATTTGTAACATTATAAATGTCTTTACTGCCACTTTAATGCATTATTTTCATGCACCCTAATCTATTTCATGCATCCTTTCTGAATAAAAGTATTAAATTATTTTATAATAAATAAATAATGACCCCAAACATTTGAACATTAATATAATATAATATGCGTGGGATTGACATTAATCCCAAAGTAATCTTCATTACATTTTTTCTAAAGATTAGCAAAGAAATGGTGGCAGTAGCCCCTCCAAGGATTAAGATTATTTCCAATGAAGATTAAGTTGGGATTTTATATAACCTTATATAACCCTACTCCATGCACTATGACCTGCTGTGATGAGCAATAGACTTCATAGAAACAGCAAATTGATTTCAAACACTTCATTTCCATTATATTTGTATTAGTTTTAGTGCAATCAGAATAAATGGAATGCTTTCTGTTGTTTCAAGCACTGCCATTCAAATAATATTTATGGTTCATAAATGTGGCAAAATTAATACTGTCGCTAAATTGATGTATTTTAACTGCTATTAAGTTTAATTTTAAGGCAATTCAATTTATTTTATTTTTATTTTTTTGTCAGCGCCAGCATTTTGGATCATTTTCACAAAATGGCATAGAATATTTTGAATATTAGAAAATTGTGTTGCATGAATCTCTGAACACACAATATATCAAAAGAAAGAACAGCATCTGCTTTTAAACAAAACACAACAAAACCAAACATTCTAGCTTCGTGATTTTTTCTTCTTCCCTTGTTTTTGGATCCAGAGATTCTGTACGATTTCAGAAAGTGCGTAATAGCGCCCCCTACCATATAAACCATAAAAAACATGGCTTGCCGGGAAACTCTGTCAATGGCGGAGGGAAAGAGTTAATCAACACAAAATCACTATATACCAAAAATCTCATCCGGGCTGTATCGTATAATCCGATTAGCAACAAAGAACAGAAAAAAAAAAAAACTATTTGCACAGTGAACATCCCAACTTTAGAGATGAGCTGATGACGACAGTTTCTGTCCTTCCTTTCTCACAGATCAAGCAGATCCAGGCAATTCCTCCAGAGTCGTCCGGGCCGCTTAGCAGCTGTCGTATGTGATGGGCTTTAGGCAGCTGAGGCCTCCCCTTCTTTCTCCACCTACACATCGCATCCGTAAGCCTGACATACGACTTTGTGTCGTCGTCGGTGGATCACTGAGCCATGAACAGCGTTTCAGACCCCGGTGGAAATTAGCAAATGAAGCGTTCCCCCATTACGGCATATTCCAGGCTTCACTCTTGGATGGAATCTAACATCTGAACTCCCATGTCAAAAGACTCAATGTTAAATGTGCTTAAATTTGGTTCTACAAACTGAAAGGACTAGCACGTTGGCGCTCGCTGCCTGGGCAGGTTGGCAGAGCAAATGCCTGGCGGACGTTTGCTACGCCCGTGCCAGCTTTTAACAACCTCTGCTCAAACTCCTACCGCGGCGGCGCAGGAAACCATCGTCAAGTTGAGTGAGCTCACCTGTTTTCCGTTAATTACAATTACATTGGCGCTTTGCGAATGCGGTACAACTGACGCTGGCTCCTTAATGCACATATGGGGAGCATCAATCAGGGAGAACTGCAAAAATCGACACACCTGCTGCTGTTGACTTCATGGCACTGGGTTGGATTGCTGCGTTGGGTGCGAGGTTTGGCAGATAGAGACCCAGGGGACGTACTTCCCGGCGAGGTGATTAGCCA
Organism: Sinocyclocheilus anophthalmus; assembly: GCA_018155175.1. Lineage (NCBI taxonomy): Eukaryota > Metazoa > Chordata > Actinopteri > Cypriniformes > Cyprinidae > Sinocyclocheilus > Sinocyclocheilus anophthalmus. Next base: position 224,606 of record JADLZN010003207.1, read on the forward strand.
GTTTATAATTGCTCAATATGCCACCTGGATGACAGATAATATGGCTAATTTATTGATGTAGTTAAATCAATTTCACATTTTGTCTGAAGAGTTCAATGACTTAATTTACAGAATAGCATATGCATGAGAGTGATTTAATGCAAGACAGAAGGCATCGTGCGACATATCGTACAGGGATTTTAATTAAACGTCTGCCGTCTCATATGAAAACGTGACAGCAGTGTCAACACCGAGATTTATGTAATCTGTGATGCAACTGGTAAGACTATCAAGATGGTCACCATAAGGATCAAACACTGGCACTTTTTTCAAAGAGGTCTCTACTGGACCAATAGTGGGGATATCAGGGATGGATGCAACACTTTTTGCTTTATATAAAGTTTTGAGACCCAGAAATCTACGATGTATAAAGACTGATGTTGTTGGCACTGGACTGCCATTCAATCAATGTTCTATTAACATTTTGGAAATGCTGAAATAGAGCCATATTACACTACTGTTTATGAGATAATGTGCTTTTTATTATGTTTTATTGTTTTCTTTTTTTCTTATTTTAATTTATTTTATTTCATTATTATACATTTTTCTGCACCAGTGTTGTTATTGGTATTGGTAACTGAAATAAAGCTGAAATAAAACGCATCATAAATTAGATGAAAATGTTGTCTTGACATTTATCTAGAATACATAAGTTGAAGTACAAAACATTACTTAAATGAAATCAAGTTATTTTAATTATGTATGTATTTATTTATTTTAATACTAAAATATTGTTCTGCACTCTTGAAACTTTTTATTGTGAGTATTGCTGCTCACTTCCGAGGGAAGTCGTGGCCAAATGGTTAGAGTGTCGGACACAACCCGTAACCCAAAGGTTGTGGGTTCGAGTCTCGTACCGGCAGGGATTGTAGGTGGGGGGAGTGAATGTACAGCGCTCTCTCCAATACCACAACTGAGGTGCCCTTGAGCAAGGCACCGAACCCCCAACTGCTCCGTGTGTGTGTTCACTGCTGTGTGTGTGTGCACTCAGGATGGGATAAATGCAGAGCACTAATTGGGTCACCATACTTGGCCACATGTCACGTCACTTTATTGTATGATAAAATGTCATGAAAAATGTTCCTCATTGGTGATTCAACAGATAAACAAAAAACTACATCTGCTAAATGAACAAATATGATGTAAATGGATAATCAACTGGACTACTAGTATCCAAGGCAAAGTTTGACCATGTCAAAGTAGGTGGGCCGTCTTTGCTAAACCGCTGGAAGTGCACCAGCTACAGTATGTTAAATACAAACCTGACCACCTCATGCTTGCATGACCTGATTTTTCCTGCAGGACTTTCCAGATAAGCGTCTTATCTGCTCTGAATTTTGACAAACATCCACCTCCAGCAAGTTCTCTCAGCTCAGTGGAAAATGTAGCAAGTGAGAAAGCATTGCTGACTGCAACATTTGTCAATTACTGAAAAAACTAAAAGCGATTGCAAAGTCACCCCGAGGCCCAAACGATGGGAGGGCTGAAGTAGACCAGTCTGCATAAAAAAACAGCCTCTCAAAGTGTTATGGAGATGAAAGGGAAGAGACTGTAAGAGAGGAGAACAACAGAGAGAAGAGACACAAAGGCTCTTCAACAGAGTACATTGATTGAGTGGACAGTGCAAGTGCCAGAACAATGAAACACTGAGCGAGTTAGTCCCTGTGTGCCGTCCACACTGTAGAGATTGTTTTTAATGATAAAAGACCGTGATGGGTGAAAGGGATAGTTCACCCAAAGAACGATCCTGGCAGTTCATTGATTTCCCCCTACCAGTTGTTCCAAAACTGTATGAGTTTCTTTCTTCCAATGAGCACAAATGGTGATGGTAACCAAACAGATGCTGGTAGCCATAGACCTCCACAGTATTTTTTCTTCTTCTCCATATTATGGAAGTCAATGGCTACCGACAACTGTGTGATGACAGAATTTGCATTTTTGGGTGAACTATCCCTTTAAATTCCCTTTTATCCTCTCATATTTGTTTAGAGCTGTTTTTTTTCTTGTAAACGGTGCTTGATTTGTGCATATTTCTCTCCTGTTCAGACCAGACAACTTTTTCACTGGAGAAAAGACAGTGTGGTTTGAAGTTAAAAATGTCTTGATGGATTTGTTTCTTACAAACACAAGTTAATTGATACTTGTGGCTTATTGTGATGTTTTTATCAGCTGTTTGGACTCTCATTCTGACGGCACCCATTCACTGCAGAGGATCCATTGGTGAGCAATGATGTATTGCTACATTTCTCCAAATCTGTTCTAATGAAAAAACAAAAAGCTCTGGAAATTGAAAAAAACTGAATTTGAATGCTATTACTTGTACTGCTGTTTTAGACGGGCCCAAGACTCAATCTCTGCTGCAGGGAAACGTTAGTGAAACCAAACTTTTGCAGTTAATGAACTTTTGCAGCCATAGAGACTAACAGCCAAATGATACGAGATGAGATGCACGGCGAGACCCTCCGTGTCAAGGGCACAGTACAACAAGACTTCTCAACTCCCACGCGTGTCAAAAAACAATGCCCTGTGTGTTTGTTAATCTAACCTTGATTCAATGACTTCTGTATAGCACAATACTCCATCTCTATGGAATATATTCACTGCTGAACACAGTTCGTTCACTGCATTAAACCAGGAAAGACCTTGCAATTAAAAGTAGATTATCTAATATGGTCACATAACCTGCAGAGGCTCCAACATGTGCACTTAACAAAAGAATAACCCTCTGAAAGGACCCACCAGACTGCTGCAAGTGGACCACAATGGAAAAGAGTGAATGAAATATGACTACTATATTGAGCCCTGCTTAAATATCTCTGTCCCTGCTTGTCAGATTAAGATGGATGATGGGGACTGTTATGTGACATGGTAATGCATCAGGAAAGAATATATGACTCCTGCGCTCTCTGGCACAGGACCGCATTATAGTTTCGCCAAATTCCATGTGTTCTGTCATTTTCTCGCTGCAGTGGGGTGAAAAATTGCTGCATCTTAAGTGCAGTCGTTGGCTTTTTTAGATCTTGGCAGCGTTTATAATCAGAACTAGACATACATCATGGCGGTGAGAGAATAGCAACTGATCTTCTTCCCTTTCTACTTTTTGGCTTGAAATAAAACAACCTCACACCCATGCTCAAACAATATCCAAAGACAAATTATTTTGGGATTATTAGGATGTCAAACTTAAAAAGGAAACCAAAGTATGTCATATTGTAACAGCAAAAGCTGAGCACAACAAATGCAATTGCACTTCTAGAGAAGAAGAAAACTTCAATTGCAGGCTTATTTTATTATACTAACGTGGCTCTTTATATGAAGAGTTCAGATGCAAAAGCCTTCTAAAGTGCCTTCTAAAATGTTCTTCTTAAATGGTCTTTTTTTATATTTATCTGATATGAAAATAAATGGTTAATTAAGTCAATTATGTCTTGGAAAAACATTAAAGGGAAAAAAGTTAATAACTAAATATCTTACTTTAGACTGCAGACTTTGGCATGTTGGCTCAGTTTGATATGTTGTTGATCACTTTTTCAGAATTAGATGTTCTAAAGATATTTCCATTTTCCCATTCCTATGGTAACTGAAGAGTCTTAATTTATGCAATATGTTTCCACAACTAATATTTAATGTTAAAAGACAGCTTAAAGAGGACACTGGGGTGGCAGACTCAGCTCGACTTTACGTTCCATACAGTGATGGTCTCAGTATGAATGTGGTGATCAGCGTGACGCGAGCATTAGCTCTCTGCGGTGTTTCATTACGCGCTGCTCTGACACTCATCTCTCATCTGCTAACGTACCCCAGGGGGCTGTGCTCTTCGGATGCTTTTCCACACACGGCCCTAAATATCCCCCCCTACATTCATTTGTTCCTGAGAACTGTACTTAACTGGTGGTGATGTAGCTTACGAGAGTTAATGGGGTGCAAAACTAGAGCTATTGCTTTCCAAATCAACTCCAGTAGATGCTCCAAGAGAACATTTTTCACACAACGCATGCTTATGTTGGCAGATTTGCAGCAGCTCTACATCTGGAGGGATTTTTGCTCTGTTCCAACATCTAGTGTGCTGCTATGCTGTTTGCGGTCTACATTGGCTGCTGTCTTCCAAGGTAACAACTACAATGGAATCTCATTATTGACCAATTCTGAATGCTCTAAGTAGGCATGAACTCATCCATCATTCAAATACCACTCATACGAAGCAAAATGAAACAAGTTCATCACCTTTAACAAAACAGAGTTAGTATTTATTAAAACATTATGAATCCTGGACTCAATGCAGAGACGATGAACGTGTCAGAATGGTGGCAATATTTTTAGACCGACCCTCCCATGTATGATATGAAGCTAAGTTTAGATATATACAGAGACGAAGATATACTTTTGGTTTCATGAATATATTAAAGATCTAGTCTCACATATAGCCAAACCTTTGACTTCAGCTTAAGAATGTCTATATTGTGGCTTATTCTGCCCAAGGACTGTCCAGTTAGACCCTGTTTTTATGCGAACTAAAATTCAAAAACATTTTTCCAGTTAACAAAAAAAGTTGAAATAAAATAAAATGAATCTTAGATTAAATAAAAATAGCATGAAGTATGAAACTACTAAACTGGAGGGATAAATAAATAAAAGTAGCCTGCATAAAAACTAAACTATATAATAAATAACATTTAAAACTAATAAAACAACAAAACATATATATGAAATATAAATGATAATAAAGTAAAATTAAATATAAATGATAATAAATAAATAATTATATATATATATATCTTTATATAAGATATATAATATATATATATATATATATATATATATATATATATATATATATATATATAATAAAAATAAAATAAAATAAATAAAAAAGGAACCTTTTTTCTGGTCATGATTTCTACATTTCTCAAATTCCTTGGATTGTGATTATGCCAGAAATCCTGCATCCTCCACAAGCTGAACTGTGACACAAAAGCTTCCCTCGGCATCTAAAGTCGATGAAAGTATGCCCAAATCATTTGTTTTACTGCGTCTGAAAAATCAAGGAAGGAAACTGATAGTTTGCCTCTCATTTGGTTAAGATCTTTGTGCAATGCTCTAGTTGCCAGCAGCAATGATGGCTGGCATTAGAGAATAAGAAATGTGCATGAATGCGTTCCCAGAGGAAGAGATTGGCTGCCATATCCCTGTTGATAAGATTAATGGGGCATGAGGTGCATCAGAGTGAGTTTATGGAACTCCTTCTGAACACCTAATGAGACGACTACGTCTGAAAAAGCTTTTAGTGCACTTGAGCTCCGAGTTGTGACCTCTACAAAAGAAGAGTCACATTTATTTGTTGTTGTGTTTTGGCACAGTACCTCAGCATCTGGAGGACAATAATGAATTGGCTTCTTCTCTGAACTTACAAGCAGCTTTGACAGTCAACATTAAGACCTCTGAAAGCATCGTGTGCACATTCAACAATTAAAATTAGGCTTTTGATGGATCTGAAGGTCACTTGCTTTGAAAGGAAGCTGCAAGTTATTATTGTGTTTGGTTTTACTGAAAAGTAATCTCAGCTTCAGAATGCAGAACTGGAAAGAACCTTACAATCTGGCAAACTTTATCCGATTGGCTGATATACAGTTTTATACAGTCCGCCAAGAAACAAAATTGTGTTTACAAGCTACTGGGTTGGAAAAATTGAGCACTTTTGTGGAAGAATTGTTTGTTTACTGCCATCAAACCTTTAAAAGAAACTGTTTTATTTGAGATACTAAACATATTTTTTGCAGAACTGCGCAACAAAAAATAGAACAAAGCATTTATTAAGTTATAATATTATTTAGATCTTTCCAATATAATTAAAATACTCAAAATATTTATAATTTATATTAACAATTTTATAATTTTACATTTTTTTTTTTTGCTCCCAAGGCTGCATTGTGTGATCAGAATACAGGTGCAGCACCAGAAATATTGGGAAAATATTGCAATTAAAATAGCTCTTTTTAGTTTGAATATATTGTAAAATGCAATTTATTCCTGTGATCAAAGCTCAATTCTCAGCTTCATTACTCCAGTCTTCAGTGTCACATGATCCTTTCAGAAATAATTCCGATACGATAGATTGGCTGATCAAGTACATTATCAATGCTGCAAACAAAATAGTGCTGCCTTACTTTTTTTTGTGGCAATTTATGTCAGATTCTTTGATGAATAGAAAGTTACTAATTGAAACAGAAATCTTTTGTAATATATAAATGTCTTTACTACTTTGATCAATTTAATGCATCCTTACTAAATTAAAGTATTAATTCCTTTAAAAAAATAAATAAATAATAGTGTTCCTAAACATTTTGAACAGTAACATATATTGTTGTTTTTTAATAATAATCTGTGTATAGCATTTGGATATACAAAAAGTCTGCTCTACATACAAAGTCAACACATTTTCCATGATTTTCTGTGGCCTGTAGCACGAAGCGAGATGAACAAACTCAGAGTTGCAGAGTAAGTTCTGAGTTGACAAAAACGTTGATAGCTCCATATAAACGTTCTTTGTCAACTCAGAGTTTGAACCAGATCGCGCAGCAAAACAGCCAATCACACGGAACGTGGATGGCGTCATTTTGGATACTACTATTCGCGGAGAGTCCGCGCAATCACCTTTTCTGCTGAAGATTAAGAGATGACGTTATTAAAAATGTAATAAATGTAAATGCATTTACAAGACAGGAATAAACACTTCTGCTGCAGCAAAAGTTTGGCAGCAGAAAGAAAATATATGACTATGCAAAGGAATCAACTGAATTTAATTATTTATATATAGTTTCACACAGAGCTCAAAAGGAAAACATAAGTTTAGTGATTTTAAAAGTTGGATGTATTAAAGCTTATCTATATGTATGTATACATATATATATTTTTTTTATTATTTAATTTTTTTTAAATGCGAAGCTATATATTGTCACTTCGATAATAAATAAATGACTAGATTATATGCATTCTAACAATTACATTTAATATAATATTAATATAATAAATAAGTAGCTGCAAAAGTCGAGGAATTTTCTAAATTCTCTAAAATTATTTGACTGTAAACTGCTTTAATTTGGAGCGAGAGATACGGGGGAGTGGCTTCATTGCATCAGATATATGTCACTTTGCTCACAGCTGATTGGTCAGGTTTGGGTTTGCGATCTCTAACCCAGAATAAAACCTGCTCCGGAGCAGGTTGAGCTGTTGTGTAGCGCACGTACCATGGTGCCGAAACCCGCTTTCAAAAAAAAACAACCCATATTCTTGAGTCCGAAAACTCAAGAGTTCTGCTCAAACTACACATGAACTGACATGGGTAAAAAACGAAACTGGTTCATGTACTTGTATCTTTCAAACTTCAGAGATATTTGTGCCGTGACTTGATTTCCATTTTCGAACCGTTTTATCTACTGTTTCAGACACATAAAAACAAGCCAAACTGTGGTTGGACACTTCATATGTCAGTCAGACAGTCTCTTCCTCTCTATTGGGCGATTCATGGAACGTTGAGAATCACTGATGCGGTGCTTTTAGAACTGCAGGAATTGCTTAAAGCACACTAACAATACGCTGCGGGACGGCCCCCCCCCTCGCCGAAATGCGAGCTGTAGATCAATGAGGGTCTACGATTTGAGTGTCAAACGGACCTTACAACCCACCGACAATCACTATTGAACACCTGCCCCCGAAGATGCGAGGCAGAGGACTCCAACCTCTCACATACACACCTCTTGAAACATGGTGAGACGATCATTACCGGGGCTGATGTCAGTATTGATTACCTCCTCTGTCTTATCAAGTGAACACTATTGCCATTCCTCTCGCTCTGACTTTCTTCCCACCAAAATAGAAACCACTCTACCTTTCTATTTGGCTGTGAACAGTATGAAAAGGTATTACACATAAGCAAATAGATTCCCTCATGCTCAGACATGGAACAGCAAAAGAGTCCTTGCAGGTGGTATTTGAAGCAGAAAAGCAAATGTCATACAATGGAGGAGTAACAGCCATTAGAACTGCTCATGTTGCTCCCAAAATTACTAAATTCACTGTGGATTTTTCAGGCATTTTTACACAAATCAACTTTGAATGAATGAATGTTTATTCATTCCCTTGGATTTGACCCCATAAAACAACAAAAAAACATAAACAATACACCTTTTTTTGGGGGGTTGTTGTGGCTTTAGCATCATTCTAAAAAGCTTAAACGCAGACACTGTAGATATTTAAAAAATATAATAATAATATAAAAAACAATGTTTATATTTATTGACTAACTTCAGTCATATAAATGGCCCCACATCTTGTACTTAAACTTACTTTACTTATTTAACTGCTTAACTAAAATGTATTACTTATCAACAAAAATACCAATTTATTCATTCCCTGGGATATGCCATCAACCTTATGCCGAGCTCACACTGCACGATTTTCAAAGTCGTCAGATCGCCGTTGTTTTCACACTGCGTGACGATCTGGTGGTAGCATTCAGTCGCTGCGTGCTTCATCAGTGACGATGGATCCGCGACAGGGGGTGCACATACTAAGAATATAATTTTTTTTATAAAATATTAAATGTTGTAAAAAAATTTTTTATTTTATTTTACTTTATCTTATGAGATTTAGATTACTAATTATAATTTTAAAAGTAATTTGAAGCAGAAAAGCAAATGTCAAGACACCAGAGGAATAACAACCACTACAACTGATCATGTTGCCACGACTTCAATTAATATTCTTTATGATATTAAGGTTTATTTTGAAGAAAATGGTTGCTGACTGCATAAAACAACAACGTTATACCAAGAAAATGCCTCCCCAGCCGGAAGACACTGCTTAAAGCAGCCTGAATTGGTTTGTTGGTTTAAGGCAGTTATTTAGCTAAAAGCCACCAAAATAGACCAATTTTACCAACTTATCCAGACTGGGAGCCAGCCGGCTAACCACCTTGGGTTGGTTTAAAAGGTTTTCAGCAGGGTCTCTGCTGAGCTAATGTGTGAACAGTAATGGGTAATCTTATTTGGCTAGCACACATACCACCTGTTTAGCAAGCGGTCAGGACAAATGACCGAACCTGCACCTGGCGCAAGGCACAGACAAAAATAAAACTTTCTGAGAGCAGACTTTACACCAAACAAAAATGTGCGGTTTTATAGCCAGAGCTCTCACCACGTTTCAGATGACGCTAAAGTGATGGACATTTCTAGAAAGTTTACTTTTTATCCTTCACATGTTATCTTATATAGTGTGTGACGGTTAGACACATCCATGTCGTATACTTGTGAAGAGAAGCTGATGAGATTTATAATGTGTCCACACTGCTGATGAACACCGTGGCAAAAACCACAGGTCATGACCTTCCATCTATCGATCACATTAATGTAGACTGCTGTTTCAGCAAACCACAAGCCATATTTTACAGAATCCAAACAACCCGTGGCATCTGTATAGCATGCTTATAATACGTCAGTGTCATTCCAGTGCAGAGGCTCTGATTTGTAGTCGAGGAACCTGAATGACGTTCATTCTGAGCACCAACCCTACAAACACTTTAACCTTTACATTGTGCTCTCAACAGAAGATGTTCTATCAAAGCAACTTAAAATAAGCAGGCAGATTTAATCCACTGTTAATAGCAGAAAATACATGTCACTGCAAAATGGCAAACACACTTGCATATTATTTCTTATTATCTTATTGTCTTATTCTTACTGTTGTTTTTGCTGCTTAACATGTTTGTGGAAACTGTGATGCACTACCATTCATAAGTGTGGTGCAAGTAAAAAAAAAAAAGATGAACATTAAATTCAATATTAAAACTATTAACTACTAAAATATTTAAATTACAATAATGTTTCACAATATTGCTGTTTTTACTACTACTAAGATAATATTAATACAGATAACAATAAGACAAAATAAGGATATATTTATAAATATGAATAGATGTTTCTAAACAATAAATATAGAAAATATAGTAAATTAAATAAAAAAACAAAAGCAGAAATCAAAATAAATCTATCTATCTATCTATCTGTTTCTGTCTTAATATTATTTTATTAATGTTTTTTATTGTTATTATTTTTGTTGAAACCATGATACACAACCATTCAAAAGTTGAGTAAAAATATCACAGGACAAATTGTATTTTACCATTCGATTTATTAGAGTGGAGGGAGTTTTAACCAGTTAATATATGAATAATAGTAAACGATACCTGGTAAAAATTGGCGTCAGCTATTGATCATCATTGGCAGTATGATATACCATTGATGTCGCATATTTTATGAGACTAGGATATACTAATATAGTCGATAGTTCATACAGTGCGTCGAAGTGGACATTAACAGGCGAGGAGTAAAACAATACAAGAGTTTCACATCAATAGAGCAGCCAGGTCAATAGTCCTATAAAATCTCCAGATTTATTTTAGAGGGAAACTTAAGTCCGCACCAATTGTAATTAATTTTTTAGTTGACACTCAAAGTGGCTTAAAACCTGTTTATTGAGTTCTAGCTATTGCGAGTAGGGCCAAAAGAACACTATGAAAGGTCAAATATTAACATGAAAGAAGAGGTTTGCTGTTTGCCAAGCGTCACAGGTAAATGGGGTTAAATGGAGCGTGGCGGCTCATTGGACACGCTTTACGATGTCATAGGGGAGAAAGGTGAGCTCGCATTATACATTCATGAGGACAAAAGGTTGCAGTGCGGTAGTGCGCTAGTGCTCTTATCAAATGATAATGCACTTGACAGTTAGATGCGCACGCGAATGCTTCAGTTCCCCTTTTGTTCCCGTGTAAACACATTCAATCTCTGTGAACTGAGCTCATCCTCTTTGAGTCCATCACACTGTGAAAAACAGCGTTGTTTGCCGTTTTGCAATGAGAAACCACTTGAAATTGGTTCAAGATGTAAAACGACCAACATAGGAATTCCTGTACAGTTAGCATAATTCCCACTCACATTAAAATCCAAATTAAAATGAAATGGAAAAGCAAACACACCAGTTCTCCTGTGAACGCTCCTAATCAAATCAGCTTCCTTGCTTTATTATTAAGGTAGTCTGGAAAATTCAACCACGGTTTAAATTTGAAAGACAGTGCACGGCTGAGCTGTGTGTGTCAGTTTGATGGACACATCTGAAACACGCCATCTTCTCGAATTCATGCAGGCCTTACATTTTAATGTACAGTAGATGAATAGATTTGCATGTGCAAAAAAGAGCCTGATATGTGGTTGCTGGCAGTTGCTATGGTGATCTCACAGCTGCTTTGAACATTTCTACTTGTATTCTAGGATGTTCTGGGTGGCTGCAAGGCTCCGTGACATTTTGATTCCTAGGTGCACCAAATTGTGTGGCATTAGCTCATTTTAATTAGGTAATTTGAACAGATACAAACAAGTAAGGAAGGAAGGAATGAAGTAGTATTTATGTATGTATGTATGTATTTATGTATTTATTATTTTGTGATGAGTGGGGCTGGGGCCGAGAGCCGTGGGAGCAGAGCGAGGCCGGTGGAGTAAGTGATAATGAGCGGCAGAAACACCCATGCGACAATCGACAGCGGTCTAGAGGGTCCACGGAGGAGCTCCAGAAGGATAAAAGGAGGAGCGACGACAGTGAAGGACGAGAGAGGACTAGGGCTGGACTTTATTTTGTGTTTTGTGTGCGGCCGTCGTCTGTGAGGGGCTGCCGCTTTACTTTCATTTTGTGTTTGTTTATTTTATTATTAAAGTACTTTTTTAAAATGTTCGCGAGTTCCCAGCCTCCTTCTTCCCGTTCTAGCTTACTTTCTTTCTTCCTTGTCTTACTTCAGAAATAAACAAATGAATAAAAGGACACTGCATGGCTGTATTAATAAATAACTTTGCATATTTTATTTGCTTGATTTATGAATTAAGGTATTAGGACTATGAAGGGCCCCAAATAATTAAAATAAAATAAATGAGAGGATTTGATTCAAAAAACGCCATGGTTGTATGATATGTTATGCTCTATTTTGAATAATAAAAAAAAAACAATGCACGTAATAATGCAGAAAATAAAAGAGGTATAGAAGAGTTTAAGGACACTGCATGGGCTGTATCCTTTAATGCACTTTCTATTAATAACTACATACTATCATATTAATTAATTATAAATAATAAATTAAACAAACAAAGAAAAAGCACAAAATAAATCTACATGAAAACAAATATAAAAAAATTGCATGCCTGTATGCTCAATTTTATGCACCCTATAATGGATGTAACTGGAAAAAAGAAGCAGCTGTCCAAATATTTTTGGCCTACAGCAATAGTACACCTATTCACAATAATTCAATATTTTTGTAGTGTCTACTGCACAACTTTGCATGACAAGTAAAAAAAAAACACCAATAAAAAGTATCAGCAAGCAACACTAACAAGCAAGACTAGAATGTAAAACGAGATGCTCACATATAGAAGCACTGTTTAGGATCTGTCGTTTCTTTAAGTACAGACGCAAGCGACAGAAGGATCGGAGGGTGGGATTCGCTTGCCGTAGGCTGATGATGAGTTGAGTCACCAAACCTCGTACGAACCAAACTATTCCTAACGACAGTCGATTAACAACCGTGCCCAAGTAGGGAGGCAGAGCATGGCGGGAACGCTCGGTAAACCATAACCTGCAATGGAAGAGAATAGAGATTAAAGCATCAGTGCTTGGTTAGGGCTATGAATAGCCATATAGCTTTGATTTAGTGGCAAACAGACAGTGTGAGTCAGAGACAGAAAACACTAAGGGTTTCGTTCCCTTTCCAGAGGCTGCTGTGGTTGTCAGCTTTTGTTCTTTCCATAGGGGAAGATGAAAGGGAAGTGAACCAAGGGAGCCATTACGTGATGTCATTAGTTTCGCTTGAGAATGGAAGCGTGACAGAAAGCAGGACAGACAACAAGAGGTCATGTGCAGAATGACCATTAGCAGTTGTTGCAAAAACAATGGCTGTCAGGAATAGTCAAAATAAAGAAAGATCAGAGGGGAAATGGGTTTGTAGACGTTAATCACAATCAGCGCAGGCCGCGTTTTTAATTATGTTTAACCATAAATATATGCTTTACCCATTTCAGAGGCTTTAAAACTGGGTCATTAGAGTTAACTAAAACTACAATTCAAACTAAAACCATAAAAAGTTACTTGAAATAAAAGAGCCAGTTAGCTACATTTCTCATTTTAATTTAAATTGACATACTAAAATCCACTAAAACCTATACACAGGCCTAACACTAAATACTAAACACAAAATTACTAAAAATGTATTCAAAATGTTAATTAAAACTACAATAATGTCTCAGCGATACTTAAATAACACTGGTTTATGGTTTAAAATAAGGATATTAAATGTGCATATCAGAATTGCAAATTTTACAGTAATATATTGTAAGTCATTTTTATTTACAATATTTTACAGCTGTATAGCAATTCATTTCTTATTTTGTTAAATGTTTTTAATTTATAATAAACACAATAAAAACATTACTTAATATTATTTTATATTTATGGTGGTTATTGTAAAAAGTTAAAGTATGAACACCCAAAATGTTCCAAAATTGTTCAATTCTAAATGGATTTCACAATAAAAATAAATACATGTTTTTATTATTGTCATTTGTTTGTTTGCTTTCTATGCATATACACTCAATCAAACCTAAAAATCACCAAATTCTTAAATGATTCATTCTTTACAAATATAGCGATTCATGTCATCTGATGAAAATGATTTGAAATTGCAACAAATATACTGCAGAAAAAGAAAATCACAATTTTTTTTTTTTTGCCCAAATATCATTGCAACTACAAAAATAGCTGGATTAGTCAGATAATTACAGTAATGGATAACTTTGTCCACAAACTTTCCCCGGAGTAACTGTCAAGTTATCGAGCCATTTCCATCTATCAGTTCTGATCTGAAACGGGAACATGTATGTGTATGATATCTGTGCTCCTTGTCGTGTTTAAGAGTGTCTTTATCGGTAACTTCCTCTTCACGTGTTCCCGGTGACCTGTGGCTCCTGTGCATTTACTGTTCTCAACTTATTGGAAGTGACAATTTGAGCCATTTTCCGCTTCGGCTTTCAGCCCTTCTGCCAACACACTTAATGTTTTACAATTAAGCTGCTTCACAGAAACAGTGACAGAGCTGCCAACAGAGCTTTATTCTGGATTTTTTTTTAAAGGATGTCAAGAGCAAGGGATTTTTATAACATATGAGTAAGACTGCAAATAACTGTTTGCTTGTTCAGCCATACATTTCTTGAACAATCAATGGGAGCCGCCATTATGGAGTCCTATATTGTACTTTTGTTTCCTGGTTTTCCTTATTCCGGTCTCATTAAAAAGCATTAAACGAGCTTCATTCAAATCAGAAAATGTTTAAAATGTTCTCTTGTTGGTCAGCATTTAATAATGTCATGTTTTTTCACAACTTAAAGGAACAGTTTACCCCAAAATTGTAAGACTTTCATTTAGGGCTGCACGATTAATCGAATGCGATTGTCATGCGCGTTTTGTTAAAAAAGCCGGTTCTGTAATCAGCGGGAAATCATCCTCGCATGCTTTCAGATGGAGCAGAATCTACTACAAAGAGCTGTCAGCTTCATAGGATAAGTCACGCAAAAAAAAAAAAAAAAAACTTTTAAAAAAAAAAAAAAAAAAAAATCGCAGACGATTTTATTGCGCGAATCTGAAATAGAAGAAATCATTCGCGATAATGACAGCTGTTTGCGTAGCTTCTCAGTGAACTACAGCTCTGTAAAGTACCAAACACTTGCCTGGTTAAAATTTTTTATAAGGAATTCATTTAAACTTGTTAAAATAGTTATAACAATTTTGATACTGAATATCGTTAAATATTCACAAAGCGTGTTTCTTTCTTTATTTAATTGCATTGGATATTGGACTTTGTAAAGAAAGAAAAAAAAAATCACATTTCCCTTGCACAGAAGAAATGTAAACTGGTGGTAAATGAGGGGTGAATAAATGGTGAGAACATTTACATTTCTGGCTGGACTATCCCTTTTATTTGCTTGTGATTTCTATATTACAAAAGTTGGTTTTCTCAAGATCTCAGCTTTAAAGTTGTTTTCTCTGCTCTGGAGGAAACAAAAGCCATTTCTAAGCACAATATATATACACTGCTGCATTATGGATGAGATCATTCATTTTTACTCAAGCTGCCATATCTCTATGTCTGTCTCTGATGGACCACTTCCAAATCAGTGTATCTCATGACCCTTCTGTAGGACACTTAAGGGTGAGAAAGAGGCTAAAACTTTCGGGACTCCAGAAAATATGATCAATTTCATTGAAGGATGTCTGTATGTATAGAATGTTGAAAGAAGTAGATAAATTTAAAGCTAGTGGTACGGCTTGCAAAATTAAGAAAAAAAAATCTAAATGTCTGATAACTATTTAAACAATGTAATTGAATTACTTATATTTAACTAATGGCTGCTCAACAACTGTAGTGATTTTTAAAATTTATTAAAAAATAATGAATATAATATATCTATATATCTATTATATAGAGAATATAATTATATATATAATATATATTTTATAGTATTTTTTTTGTGGTGAATACTAAGAATATGAATAATATCAAAATTAATTAATTATTTCTATTTAACCAGGCATGTGTTGACTCATCAACCATTAATTATGTTTAATAAGTTATTTTTTATAGTATACAGTTACATTATGAAAATTAAAAATAAAAATTAAAAAAAATATTAGAAAAAGTAGCATAATCAAAAACTGATAACTACTAAAAAAATCATGGAATCCATTATATTTAACCCGCATGGGTGCCTTTCAAATTGTTTGCTTGTTTGTTGATTTATTTATTATTAGAAACAAAAAGATGATGAGCGCTTGTGCATAAATAAAATAAATAAAAATAAAAATAAAAAAAATATATATATATATATATAATAATAATAATAATAAAATAAAATAAATAAAATAAAATAAAATAAATAAAATAAAATAGAATAAAAAATAAAAATAAGCTTTGTGATACTTAGGGGGTATTAACACCCTGTTTGGTTGGTGATTGAATCAAACTAAGTTTGTTCTCAGTGGTGCGGACCTTTTTGGCAGGTGTGAATACAGCAATCACACTCGGGTACGGACCAAACAACCGTACAGAGACCCAGCTGAATAGGTGGTCTCGGTCCGCTTCCAAACAAACTCTGGTTTGTTTAAGGTGTGAATATGACCCGAACTCGATCCGACCCAATTGCAGAAATCACACTCAGAAACAGACAGCTCTCGCATATAGTGCTGTTATTTGTGTTTCAATGGCTTAAATCACTTGTTTTTAAACCACAATGCTTAAAAACACATGCAAATGATGAGTTTTCCTGACCATGGCGCACAACAACGTGACGTGAACGTGCAAAATAGGCTAAAGCTTGCCGCAAAAATTACCATAACTATGTTAGGGGAAAATAGTAAGGATTTATTTGAATTATTTATTAATAAACTAGTGCTTTCTGAATCTCCACATGCATAAATGGACGCGCCTTTAGAAAGAAATGCATCTTTACGAATTACATAATAATGAGTTTTTGTTTTGGATTTGAGTTATTTCATTTTGTAGTCATTTAAAGCTTTCCATATTTATATTCATTATGTCTGTAAGGAAAATATTCGCTGAGTTTCAGTGCATTTTTGTGAAGCGCTCCTGTTCAAAACCGAGACGGCAAGTGCATCCTATTTGTTTTCTTTATTTTACAAAGGCAAAAAGTTTTGTTGATATGGTGAGCATACACAAATAAAAATAGACCCTGTACAGTTCTGAACAATGTATTATTCTTACCTTTATGAGCAAAAATGACGGCATATTTAATTTGTTTCCGCTGATGTCCTGAAGCGCGCTTCAGCTTCCACTCTCCGCACAAACGATTGGATATGCACCTAATAGCACACATTTGTATAGGTTAAATGTTTAAACTAACATTTTGATATGCTTATATATATATATATATATAGATTAATATCGGTATATTAATATAGATAACATGGTACACTCAAAAAAGTGGAGAGTTTCCACTTAAAAGTAGTAGTTACTCTATTCTAGGCGTGTTTTCAGACCTGTATATCGCTTCCCCCCATTTTTTTTTTGTTATCTGTGCTTTTTCCAAACAAGGACTTACATTTTTGACAATGTTGCATTTCTTGGGTCAGTTCGCGTTCACAAGAACCTTGCAAAGCGTACCAAACTGTGGTTAGCAGGTCACATGTGAGTAAAGCTGGTATCTTATTGGTCACTAGTTCACATGTTTACGTCCTCGTCATTCATCAAGAGGATTGAAAAGTTCACTCGCCAGTATTGGGGCTTATAGCTGTCCTGCAAATGCACACACTTACGAATTTGGCCGTTACTCCCGCTTCATCTTATTGTACCGCTGTAAGATACACTACATACAGCGGGTAAAATAAGTATTGAACACGTTACCATTTTTCTGGGGTGCTGTGGACATTAAATTTTCACCAGATGTCGGTAACAAACCAAGTGATCCATACATACAAATAATACAAAACAAAAAAGTTCAGAAATTATGTTATGTGTAATAAAACGGAATGACACAGGGAAAAAGTATTGAACTACTGAAATTTATTTAATACTTTGTACAAAAGCCTTTGTTGGTAATGAGAGCTTCAAGATGCCTCCTGTATGGAGAATCTAGTAAAAACATAAAATCTTAAAATATAATTCTATATAGATAGATATATTAGAATGGGACTGTCAGTCAGATGCATGTAAAACTGCATGCTCTCTTATTTCAGTGTTGTTGTTAATGTTGAGGTTAGACAATGGTTACTGAGAGCGGGAGTAACGGCTACATTCGTAAGTGTTTGCGTCCCTGTTTCGGAACAAAGCAAACGATCTACAGGTCTGAAAACACCCCTAAAGTAGAGTCGTTAAATACTTTTAAGTGGAAACGAGCCACTCTTTTGAGTGTAAAATGGTATGTGTTGTTCAAAGACAACAACAGAACTGTTGCCCTGACAGATGCGAGCATGGTGAATTATTCATGGTGGCCATATTGTTTCTTCTCGATTTAGTCACTGGGGGAATGTTAGTGTATGATGCATCTGAATAGTCAGAACAAGCTGGATGAAACCCCTGCTGGATAACACTCTCAAAACAGTGCACTCAATTCACGGATGACTTTTATGAGATCAATTTTCTTTAGTAGGGGGTCATAACAGCACAGTGTAGACGCGAGAGTCAAACCAAAGCGCATTGGCTGTTTGTAATAAGCGCATTAGGATGCATACTTGCCCAATTCTGTCTGAGAGCTAAAACACAGACATTGCATGACTAATACCGGGACATTTTACAATTTAAACAGATGCAGAATATATCGAGGGCTTCCATCATATCTGATTTATTGAGTACTGAAACATTACCATATTCTTATGACCACAATAGATGCAAGAAGAGCCTCCAATATATTAAAGAGCATTTGTGAAGCGACCATCTCCTCAGTCACGCTGCAGATAGACAGGCGGTGTCACAATATGAAGATGACCTAGTTTTTGAGGCTGCGTCTCTTCTGCGCCGTGCCCAGTGCAATCCTTCAACTTCTCAGACAGATTAAACCTTCATTTGAATAATTATATGCCTGACCATGCAGGTTCAACTTCAAATATTAGTCATGATATTCAGAGCCGCGTGCTGTGCATCACCTACGATGGCGTGAACAATCTTAAAAATGCACTTTCCATTAATATTAGTATTTTTAATTGCACATACACTGTTTTTAGACAGTGCTTTTACTAATAATATGATCTATTAGCTACCGAACCTGAAGTGACATTCATATAGACAATGAAGTCAGATGTTAAAAAAAATAATGCCAAAACATTTCTATTGGTTTATTCGCATTCGTGCCTAGCAGGTTAAGATGTATGTGACACTGGACCCCAAAACCAGTCATAAGTAGCACGGGTATATTTGTAGCAATAGCCATCAATACATTGTATGAGTCAAAATTACAGATTTTTCTTTTATGTCAAAAATCATTAGGATATTAAGTAAGATCATGTTCCATGAAGACAATTTGTAAATTACCTACTGTATATATATACACATATATTAAAACTTAATTTTTGATTAGTAGTATGTATTGCTAAGAACTTCATTTGGACAAACTTAAAGGCGATTTTCTCAATATTGAGATTTTTTTTTCACCCTCAGATTCCAGATATTCAAATAGGTGTATCTCGACCAAATATTGCCTATCCTACCCACAGCAATGGAAGCTTATTTATTCAGCTTTCAGATGATGTATTAATCTTAATTTCAAAAAATGTACCCTTATGATTGGTTTAGTGGTTCAGGGTCATAAATATATATATACTCTGTAGCAGTTTTTTCTTCAGGAAACAGATTTCTCATTGGACATTGTAGGATATCAGACCGAATCAGACAATCTAAGATTTGGTCAAAACCGAGTTGAGGCACGAGGAGTCACAAAAATTCCACTGAGGCCCAAGACAACAGGATGTCATAAATCAGACCCCAGCCTCTCTGAAGCAAGCCTAAACCTAAGACCCTGTCACAGAACAGTTTTCAACATTAACACAAAAGAACACATTGACAAGTCCAAGGAGATTGTAAAATTTTGGGGCAAGTTATCAAGAATAATGGTCAAAAGAGATGACCGCATGACTATCACACGATAGTAACTACAGTCACAAGCTCCTCGTAAATTGACTTCCCCCACTTTACGACAAGAACAGAGAGACTAAAATTCCTTACAGACATTTTAATCTCTGGTCTCCTTACGTCCACAGAATGCCAAAGAAACTTCATTTTCATGCACCTAAATGACACTAAAAGGACTGGTGACCAGCTAATAATTGCTATGCATAACTCCATATTATGTATCTAACCCACATGTTTAACCATCATGTTTTAATCATTTATTGTGTATGTATTGTTAATAACTATTGAAGAGCTTAAGGGGTCATATTCATGCTTGGTATGTGTGAGTTTGAATTTTCATGCTTGAAACTTTTCTCCCAGTCAATTCTTGGTCAAATGTACATATCCTCGTGGATAGGAAATCATACTCTAACCGAGCGGAAAGACGCAGGTCATGTGACTGATGAGATAACAGTTGATTTATGAATGGGAAGGAGAAACATTGCAACACCCCGAGCTACAATTGGTCGAAACACCATTTGGGTGTGTTAAACAGCCTGGTTTAAATACTCAGGACACCATCAAACTGCGCTTTTTTTGGTCTTTTGCCTTTTGCCTTTTTGCGGGTCTGACTTTTTGTGTCTAGCTTTTAGCCATGCGGCTTTTAGCTTTTCAATCTAGTCATGATTTTTGTTTTGTTTTTGGGGGGGGGGGGGGGGGGGGGGGGGGGGGGTGAGTGCTCTGGCTTCACGCCAGCTCCTCCAAAACCATGAGAAGAAACGCCACCTGGTCTCATCAAACTTTACATCTATTTCTATTTCTTTAGTTTGTTTTATTTTCCGTTGAGAGTTTCGTGTTCTGAGTTAAGCCTAACGCCGCATCTTCCAGAAGAGTGCTGTCTACCCTTCAACTGCAGACCACAGCTCCGCGTCGCCAGCCAACGCCCAACCACTGGCTTCCCAAGACTGAACCTCCAGCCAATCAGCAACCTCGGGAAACCCCTTTCAGCAACCAGACAAGAAAGGGAACCCCGCAACACAGAAAGCAAGTACCTCCAGATCCTAGCTTAACTGGTGCATTTAATATAAACTTTAACCTCATTGAGGAACTCAATGCGAAGGTTAATTAAGTGATTGATGGTTGTTCAGATCTATACAATGGCACATATTGCTGTAAACTTGGGATTTCACATTTTCATTCTCTTTAATTATTTCCTCTCTCTCTCTTTCTGAAAACTTGTGTGAATGCGTGTGTTCATGTGTTAGATTAGTTTATATGTCTTAGATTTATCCAATAAAGCCTTATTTATATGGAAAAGAGAAGTATCTTGTGTTTTGTGCTCACAAGTTAATGTCTTAAACTGCCGATCTTGTTACTATGCTAATTAATAGTGTTTTCACTATATTTTGGATATAGATATCATTGCAGAATTGACATCATACGGCTCGTTCAATGACTCGCTGGCCGTCTCAGTGATCAGCCGTAAAACAGTGATTCTGTCCTAATTCCCTTGCATATTAATGGTGGAGTTCCCTTTAAAATCTTAAATGATTCCCTTTGAGCTAAATTATTGACCTGTTTCCCTTACAACATTTATAGGGAGGTCTTTTCCCCTTCTCTCCCCACTAATGGCAATTGCGTGGACAAAGAAAAAGACTTCTAGACAAGGCTTGATAAAAACATTCTTCTAAAAGGAATCCAGAAAAAAAGTGTGAGTGAGTGAGTGACAGTCAATTAACCAAGCTTATTGGTGTTTTAAAGCAGCTAATGTAAATCGATATTGATATAGTCTAATAGTAGCAATTGTATCTCTCTCCCATGTGTCTCACATTGTCCTGCAAAATCTTCTGTCCTGTAAAAAACAGAGCAATAAGCAGACGCTCATCCGATCCATGAATCATTTGAATTATAATCTAAACTCCTGTTCAAAACATGGTATATGGTGAGCTTTTTATGTTTTTAACTGCATGCATTTGATTAAAACTACAGTAAAAACTACAACAACATGAAATATTATTCAGATTTGTATTTGAATATATAGTAAAATGTAATTTAATCCTGTGATCATTACGCCAGTCTTCAGTGTCACATGATCCTTCAGAAATCATTCTAATACGCTGATTTGCTGAACATGTTTGTACTGCATGGTACACTTTAGTTGTCAGGATAACAACAGTAGTTATTTGGAATATAAATATTTTAACATTATACTGTAAATGCCTTTACTGTCACTTTTGATCCATTTTATGTATCACTGTTGAATAAAAGTACTAATTTCTTAAAAATATATATAGAAAGAGAAAAAAAATAAGAATCATATACTTAAAGATATTTGTTTGTAGAGAAAATATTTTCATTTGTTTTAAATTTACACTCTGTATTTCACAATTGCATATACAGAAGGTTTTGATTTAATTTGACTGACAGAACGCTTCGACCACCCTGAGTGATACACCTGCATGCACATCTTCCTGAAAAGCACAGTTTCTCCCGCTTGCTAGAACAACATCTGAGGGAATGTCGTGTTCACCGATTCCACTGCCATCGCAGTCGACACCTGTGGCTCCCCGGAGAGCACACTGTCTGTGAAAGCCAGTGCAAAAGACTGCACACAGCTGACCCCAATTTACAGCCGCAGTGTTCGTATACACTATTTTGCCGGGCCTGCGTTCTGTGGACTCCACTTCAATTATAAGGTGAAAAAGGACAAAAGTTTGACAACTTCATCTTCACATTAAATATAAATGTACTCACAAGTTGGTCTTACCAAAGATGATTTAATAAGAACAATAGCAACATTTATTTAGAGGACCTGTTTGCATTGTCTTAATGCTTATTGCATAAATGAATTATGCTAAATCAGAGGACAGTGCAAATACGCCCAAATGCAAATCAAATCTGACTGCAATTAGCAAAATGATAAACCTTTAAATGGAGGCAAAAAAAGTAAACTCAAGTTTGCACATAAAAAATTAGCTTACAGTACAAAAAAGATTAAGTTGTTAAAAGAAAAGTAGGGGAGTAGGTAGTGAATAATATTTAACAAAACTATTAAAGGGACGATTTATTTTTTTTTTATTTGTGTATTTATTAGTTTGTTTTGGTTATTTTGTTTGTTTGTTGAGCAAAGACTGAACAAGCAAACGCATTCTCCAGATGAGTAAATAAATGTAACATTAATTTATTTGTCTTTTTGTTGTTTCATAGATAAAATAAAAAAAAAACATGTGGTCAGTGTTGCCTGGGATTCCAAAACTGGAGTTCGTTCACAAAATTATAATAATAATTATAATAATTATAATAATAACAATAAAATGCTAAACAGTCTACAGAGGTGTTAGACAAACTGGTTTAAACTCAACCACACAGCCGGAAAGCACTTTCAACAAAGTTCACACGGGCAGGTGTCCATGTGTTGTACAGGCGCTCCACTGTGCCCATTTGGGCTTGTCTCATCCTGCCGGCTCCTGATTGATAACTCGCCTCAGTCGGGTGATCCTCGCTCAGTGGAAGGTACTAGAGGCTGGCATGAGCCGAAGGGCGCAGTCACCTCTGGTGTCAGGAGGGGGGTGATAGTGACATGACCTACACGTCCGCCCCAATATTGCAGCCAAATGATGCCTTTAAAAGCTGCCAGGGAGCAGCAGGGGTAAGAGAAAGCTGAGGAGAACCCTGAGAACTGGTGAATGGAACGATACATCTCTTGTCAGGCTGAAACTTACAGTTGTGACTACAACACTACACCTTAACCAGACACAACTTGACAGCTTCAGTAATCTGTCTGTCCACGTGAAAGGCATTGCAGAGGAACAGATCAGAGCCAATCAGAACACATTCTAGATGATTCTGGACCAATGTGATTTCACGTAATGCGGAAAAAAAAAACATGTATGTACCTACATAGTTAGATGTATTCAACATGATATTAATAAACAACTAATACAAAAATACTGTATAGATACCATTTGAGTAAATCTTTAACACCATCTACAGATCCTGAAAAGTTGTAGTTTTCAGAAGTGTTTCTGCATTATTGGATGCGTGTTATACTTGTTGCTGATGGATGAGAGCCTGTGGATATGCAGAATGTGTTACGGAGTCAATTACCTCCAGGTGCACTTGACTCTCACAAGCCGTTTGACACAAGAGCATGAAACCGCATAAAAACATGCACATACTATACACATAATAATACACACAATTGAGTGCTAAAGGGGCTGTTTAGAAACCTAGGCAACCAAAGCAAAATAGAGCATCTACTTTTGAGTTAATAAGGCATGCCAGCAAGCAACTTTGGCTTCAGCTGGAGGGGGAAGAAAAAACCCTAGAGCAAGAAAGACAGAGAGCGGGAGATATGGAGTTCACTTTATTTGGGTGAATCTCATGAAACCTGTCAGATTTCACCCCAAAAGACAAGCAGTAGAATTGTATTTCCTTGGAAAAAAAAAAAAAAAACTCTCTAAGACAATTTCTCTAAAAAATGCCAATTCATTTTTTGGGTTATAGGACTACAAAATGAACAGCTGTATTAAATCACCAATTTTCCCCAATTCTTAGTAACATATATCATGAGAGACAGACAGACAGACAGACAGGACAGGACAGACAGACAGACAGACAGACAGATATCAGACCCTTCTTCCTCCCTCTGTGTGTTATGCATTAACAGTCGAGTTGGACTTATTGGCTGTCAGACTAATTTAATTGTAACTCATTAACCCACTTGGTAAACAAGCTGTTTTGGATGTTCTTCTGCAGTGTTCTTTCTAAACTGGTCTTTCCTCGGTTCACCTTAGGCCAGTATGTGCACCTGAAAGAGAATCTAACATTCAACTAGGGTTGGACGATATGGCCAAAATTGATATCACGATATATTTCTTAATTTTGGTCAATACGATATAATTCAGATATCCATATGAACACTATTAAAAAAGCCTCAAAAACGGCCACAACAGATGTCTGTACCTACAAACTTATGAAAAATTAATTTGCCAACTCTATGAAACCTACTCCTATAAAACTATATAATATTTTAGGAAAAAAATGGCGCAAATAAATAAGTGTTCACCTTTCATTGGTATTTAGCCTTCATACAAACAAGAAATGTGAAATCACTGTCAAATAAATCTCAGACTCTCCTTATTAATATTAATATTTTTTACTTCAAACTATAGGCTAACATACACCACCAGTCAAAAGTTTTTGAACGTAAGATTTTTAATGTTTCTTAAAGAATTATCTTCTGCTCACCAAGCCTGCATTTATTTGATCCAAAATACAGCAAAAACAGTAACATTTTGAAATATTTTTACTATTTAAAATAACTGTTTCTATTTGAAAATATAATTTATTCCTGTGATTTCAAAGATGAATTTTCAGCATCATTACTCCAGTCACATGATCCTTCAGAAATCATTCTAATATTCTGATTTGCTGCTCAAAAAACATTTATTATGATGTTGAAAACAGCGGAGTAGATTGTTTTCAGGTTTCTTTGATGAATAGAAAGTTCAGAAGAAAAGCATTTATCTGAAATAGAAATCTTTGTAACATTATAAATGTCTTTATCATCACTTTTGATCAATTTAAAACATCCTTGCTAAATGAAAGTAATAATTTCTATAATATAATTTTAAAAAGAGCTTTTGAATGGTATAGTGTATAATGTCAAAGCTTTTATTATTTCAGATAAATGTTGTTCTTTTGAACTTTCTATCATCAAAGAATCCTGAAAAAATGTACTCAACTGTTTTAAATATTGATAATCAGCAAATCAGCATATTAAAATGATTTCTGAAGGATCATGTGACACTGAAGACTGGAGTAGGCCTAATGATGCTGAAAATTCAGCTATGATCATCGCTGGAATAAATTACATTTTAAAATATTAAATAGAAAGCAGTATTTAATAGTTAAAAATATTTCAAAATGTTACTGCGTTTGGTGCATTTTGGATCAAATAAGTGCAGGCATGGTGAGCAGAAGAGAATTCTTTAAGAAACATTAAAAATCTAGCAGTTCAAAAACCTTTGACTAGTAGTGTAGGCTTATTATTCTTATAGATAGAAACGTGCATTAACCAGGACAACGAGTATGAAACATGCTCCGAGTTGCTTCAGAAAACAAAAAAATAGAGCAACAACAAAATCATGTTGCTGGAAATGGGTTTATTATAGAAAATGCAAACTGCTTGTCTGCCAGCAGGAGGCGCTGTGAGAGCGGCAGAACTAGCGGTTTCCCCGGTAACGGCTGTAAACAACGTCTAACAGGGATGACATACTTCCAGAGGTCTGAACCCACAGCTCTAATACACCTCAATGGAGAAAGAGCTTCAGCATCTCTGTAACTTTTCAATATAGGGAGTTTGAACCAGAAGCATCTGGCTGCATCATGCAGATAATAACTGCAGTTATTTAGACATTCAGAACAAAACAGTTCAAGAAATGTTGCATTGCCAACATAAGCACCATTTGAGAACTTGTTAGCTAATCCCTAATATTAAACAGCCTTGATATTGGATTTTTTAGAAAATAATTAAAGTGAAGTGAAGTGACGTGACTAGGCCATAGTATGGTTTACCCATACTAGGAATTAGTGCTCTGCGTTTAACCCATCCAAAGTGCACACACAAAGCAGTGAACACCACACACACACACTGTGAACACACAACCGGAGCAGTGGGCAGCCATTTTTGCTGCGGCGCACGGGGAGCAGTTGGGGGTTCAAGGGTCTCACCTCAGTCATGGTACTGAAGGTGGAAGAGAGCACTGTACATTAACTCCCCCAACCCACAATTCCTGCCAGACCTGAGACTCGACTCGCAACGTGTTGGGTACGAGTCCGACTTCTAAACATTAGGCCAAGAATTCCCATTAATACAAACACCCCATCCCCCCAAACTGCATAAAAATTAAAAAAAATGACAATTAAAAGAAAATAACATTAAATAAATAACGATAAATGTCAATTAAACTAAACAAACAAACAAAAAATATTTTTATATTTAAATTATCCCACTGAGAATTTGCGTGCTAATCACGAACACGAAAAAGCTTTGGTACTGGATTATATTAATAAAAAACCTTCCCCTAAACCTGAACAAAAAAAACAAACATTACAATTGAATAAATAAATAACAAAACTTGAAATTAATTCTAATTACAATAAAGTTTAATGAGACATTAAATAAAAGTAATTAATAAAAAAATAAAGTAAATAAAGATTTCAAGATAACTTTGTCTATGAGATATAATATTATTTTTGGCAATACTGCATATCAACCATGTATAAAATAATTTACTGCGTGCTCAGTAGTTTCAATTTTGTGTAAATTTAGTCGCAAAATACTAGACTCTAAAAGGTAGCCAGAATAAAATCCACCAGAACAAGAACAACAAAAGTGTTTTATTCTGGTTTCCCTTGAAGGAAGGCTGGTGTTCCGGCCAAGACCTGAAGGAAAACAACAACAAAGTGTTTCTTAACAGAGGCTCCATTAAAC